>JAWPHD010021809.1:0-27071 GCA_037043455.1 Cyrtodaria siliqua
CTGAATACCTCCCGCCATCCGTATGAATCGACACTTTCTTACATTCAATTCGAGCTCCCAGTGAAATTCGAACTTGCAGCGGTGAGAGGATAGACTGTTTTTGAAACGCAGCGTCCTTGCCATTCAGGCCACGGATGCGATTACCCACATTCGGACATCGGAAACTATACAATAAGTATAACAATAACCGAACGAATTCGTTTGGTGATTGACATACATTGGTACTACAAACCCGCGGACACTGATTTATTGAGATTATCTTGAGATATGTGTACACGCTCCAATTTTATATCGTTTTGCTAAAGATTGACCATTGAGTTCTGTCCAGCGTTCACAATTAAATGATCGCAATTTTGTCAGTTATAGACCGCAGTTTGTCAGTTATAAATTAGTTATAAAATTGGAATATTGGCCGCTGATATTATCTATCTGGAATGACCGTCCTGGGAGGCATTGCCTATCTATAATCGTAGATTGACCTGTCAAATTTCTTATGAGGGAAAACACTCGTGTTGAAACAGACCAAATGAAGGTTATGGCAATTTCTCGAATACGTCATTCTGGATAAACCGTTTATTTGATATTCTTGGACACGGTTTTATCATCAAAACCATTTTCTTAATCGTATTGTAGTATTTAGTAATTGTTTGAAATGACTTATAAGCTTTTTGGATTGGGTTTACACTATGTACAATATTCTCTTTGTTTCTTCTAATATAAAGTATATTTTGAGTGTCCGGATAGAGCACTCGCTTCGTATCAGTGCAACATGGGTTCGATTCTCCGTCTCGAGCGACCACTCGGATACGCGAGTTAACCACGGAAACAACTGTTACGTTATTATACACCGAGCCTCTCAACAACTGTATGTGCTAATCTTCGAACGAAAATGTGCTTGCCATTTCTTTAGTGTTTTGATGATGTTAGATCTTAAAAACAGTGTAAATTTATCCATGCTTTGGTATGACCTCTATTTGGTCCCAGATCTTATATGACGGCTCTTGTATTACTTCTATTAGCTGAAGCTTTTGTAAGACATATTTATGACTTATTGGTTGGGGTTCTTAATAAGCCAGTATGACGGCGCTTATGACTGGAAAAGACAGTTATTGAAGGTTGGATGGTATTTTACGTCATTTTCAGGACATCTTAGGATATATATGACAGTCGATTTTGTCGTGGTGGAGGCAGACCACCCACTATTTCCTGGGTAGAACCAGAACTGTATACTTCCCGCAATCCGTTCGAATCGACACGTTCTCACTTACAAAAAAGAGTATGATAATAGACCTTTGGAAACGGCCGAAAACGACACATACGAAATATTGCAGTCTCGGTTTGATTGAGATTGTTCATGAGCGGTAGTGAAATATGCTAGCTATCGCTCACGCCCTCTAGCCCCGGGTTGAGCAGAACTCAATATTAATAAAATCAATAGTACAACATTTTAAACCATCCCGAAGATGGCATGCATATGGCGGTGGACATGGAATTTAGTGCTTCCCCATGTCGTACGGCGTATGGTCCCAGTATCTAATAAAATGAAATGCCCCGAAGAGCGAAATAAACATAATGGAATTTATTTTGGAGCAGCGGTTATGAAGCCTGCATATCACAAGTAACAGTCAGAAAACTAAATTTAAAAGCAGACAACATATCCTATAAGTGGTTAAACAATACCCAGAGCCTTTAATCGGTCGGAGTAGTGGAACCACTGAATCGAAAATTAAGTAAGAAATCAAAAAGAAATGAAAAAGTACCACCGATAATTAAATATAAGTATCGGGCTCAGCGATCTCCAAAGATCGAATGAATAACAGTACAAGTCGAGCTTCCCAGTTAGATTATAACCTGCAGCGGCTAGAAGCGAGAAAGACAGAGAAAACAAAATGCTGTGTAAATTTCACTACTTCTAAATTCAAGACTTATGGACGAATTTCGTGAGTTATGACTACCTTACTTCGAACTTCATAATGAGTTCTGCTCAACCCGGGGCTAGAGGGCGTGAACGGTAGCAAGCACGTTTCACTGCCGTTCATCAACTGTCGCAATCAAACCGCGACTACAGTAGTTTTCTGTAGTTATCGTGTTCGACAATTTCCAAATTTGCAATCGAAACTGTTATTCATTCCGATCTTTGAGGATCGCTGAGTCCGATAGATATCGGAGGTATATTTTTAAATACTTTTATTTTCTTACTTGAATTTCGAATATGTGATTTCATTACTCCAGCCTTTAACGGTTCTGAGTATTTTTGCCTGCTTTTTAATTTAGTATTTTGAATGTTGCCTGTGATACCCCTGCACCCACCTAAATTACATTTTGTTTATTTCGCTCATTGTTTTCTCGTTTAGGGCAAATTGTTTTGTAAGAAACTTGGACCGCACGCTGGACATGGAATGGTGTGAACATACCTCAATAAAGGTTCCATGATTACCCATATATGCATATCATCTTTGGGATGGCTCAAATTTCTGTACTATTGACTTTTTAAATATTGAATTCTGCTCAACCCGTGGCTAGAGGTCGTGAACGGTAGCATGCACTTTTCACTGTAGTTCATGAACAGTCTCAATCAAACAAACCGAGACTGCAATATTTTTTGTATTTATCGTGTTCGACAATTTCCAAATTTCTATTTTCATGTTTTTTCATGACGTCCAATTTATCGACTTAATGACTTTTAACTTCATGACTGTTAATGTTTTACTTCATGACGTATTGAATTCTAAATTCAATGAGTACCTTCAATGTGGCTTTCTAGGCTATTGTTTTTTTTTAATTATATTTACACGAGCATATTTGTGTTTTACTTATATTGCCTATTGATGCTGCCTTGTTGGTTAGAGATTAGATCATGGCGGGGATTTCTTTATTTACACTGTCCTGTTTTAATGGGATTACAGTAGTGTAAGTGTGATAATGGTGAGGTCTGGTGCATCTTAGAACCGGTTCAGACCCCCAGTGGCCTACTCTGCCACTGACCGTTCCAAGGCGGTAGCCCTATTGTCAACCTTTCGTGTTTGTGATGTCGTTTGCATTTATTATTACTTGTGCCTTTTTCTTTGTCTGTTTGCGTGTTTGTTTCTGTGTTTTGTGGTTAACTGTCCTCCTTGAATGCTACTTTCCCTGTCCGATTTTTTTATATTTCTTGTCAAGAAGTTTGTGAAGCACTCATTTTCCCATTATATAATATTTTCGTTAGGAATGGAACTACCGCTTAGACACATTTTTGGTAACCCTATGTGTACGAACTGTGCACCTCTTGTCGCAGATTTGTGCTTGTATTGCTATGAAACAGATATCATGTTGAGTCTTTCATCCGATAGGCAGATCTAATTGAAGCATTTAGTGACACCTCTCGGTATCTGGATGACATATTGAACATTGCCAAATCTTTCTTTTCTACTATGGTTAATTCTATCTAATATTCGAAGGAACTTCAACTCAACAAAGCTAACATTTCCGATACTGTCACTTCTTTTCTTATTCACATCTCTATATTGAAAATGGCGAAATAATTAGTAAAGTCTATGACAGAAGAGATGATTTTAATTTTTATATTATTAATTATCTTCAATTAGATGGGGATGTCACCCGAACTACATCTGATGTGCTCTATGGTTCTCAACTTATTCGTTTTTCTAGAGCTTGTAGTTGTTTTGAGGACTTTAATGATCTCCCCTTGCTACGAATCAGTAGTCTTATTTTTACTGGTCCTTTGGGACCAGCGAGTCCAATATAGGTGGCTTTGAAGTAGAATACCGCTTAAGCCGGTGATAGGGGGCGCGAGGGGTGTTGCTTCTTTCATTACTTCTCATGAACATACTCAATAAAACCGAGTCTGCTGCTTTATTCTCTTAATTGTGTTTATTGCTCCCAAAGGATCACCTTTATCAATATTTATTAACATTCACACTAGCGTTCGTTTAGTGCAGTGTGGCGGCTGTAAAATGTCTCCGCGTGCTACGAATCAGTAGCGTTATTTTTACTGGTCCTTTGGGAACAGCGAGCCCAATATAGGTGGCTTTGAAGTAGAATACCGCCTAAACCAATCCTAAGGGGCGTGAGAGGTGTTGCTTCTTTCATTACTTCTCATGAACAGACTCAATAAAACCGAGTCTGCTGCTTTATTCTCTTAATTGTGTTTGTTGCTCCCAAAGGATCACCTTTATCAGTATTTTTTAATATTCGTAATATTTGTAAACTTAAACATTACTCCAGCAGTAAAATATAAAAATAATTTAAGAACTATTCTGCGACAAGGATTATTACAACCTGACGTCTATGGTGATGTCCAAACTTCGTAAGATCCTTGGTCATAATCAATTTCATACAATATTTGTTAAAGAGTTTATCAAAAGAGGTTATGATCCTATCATTTTGCAACGCACTGCATGTTTAGTGGTTGAGCCATTTACAGTTCTCCACTCTCCTGTCAATGTATTTGACACGTCTCTTGTATCTACTCTTGTAGGACGCTGTATAGACTGCCTAAGAGTGTGTCTGCCTGATGCCTTACTAGAATGGTTGTCGCTGGTACAGTTAGTGTCAACCTTGTTAATAGTATCATTTGCCTCTGCTGTCAGATCTATTACACTTGCTTCAGTACCATCCTCATCCTCTGAACTACCATCAGACACTTCCGTGGTTTCATCTTTGTCTTCCGGTTGTGTAGCTTGCTCAGCAGGTGTTTCATCCTGACCTGTAATACAAAGGAAGGGAAGTAATAAATTCCTATGTAGAACCCGTGACGGTTGACTACTAAACTCCTTCTTCACTTTGTATACCGGCAGATCTTCACACTGTTCCTCTACTATGTAAGGTTCACTGTCCCACGTGTCAGTCAACTTGTTCTTCCCATTAAGCCCAACATTCCTGACTAGGACTCTATCTCCTGGCTCGATTTTCGCCTCCCTGACTTTCAAGTCATAGGTCGTCTTGTTTTGTTTGGCAGCCAGACTTGCTTCTTGTGATGCAATCTTGTATGCAAACTGGATTCTTTTCCGTAGTCCTTCTACGTATTTCGAAGTAGTCTTAGGCTCCTCCATGTTGTGTTTGATGCCAAGAAATGCATCTTCAGCCATTCTAGGATGTCTTCCAAACATAAAGTAAAACGGAGAAAATCCGGTGCTCTCGTGTCGTGTGCAGTTATATGCATGAACAACTTCAGGCACGTACGACTTCCAGTCAGCCTTCTTCGCCTCATCAAGTGTTTCCAGCATACCTAGCAATGTCTGGTTAAAACGTTCTACCATCCCATTACCCATAGGATGATATGGAGTGGTTCGGCTCTTCTTAACGTTGGCAATCGAACACGGTTCCTTATCACCTGTGACTCAAAGTTCCTACCTTGATCACTATGGATACGGGATGGATAGCCGTAGTGGACAGCGAAGTTTTCAAATATAATTCTGGCTGTAGTTCTCGCTGTCTGGTTCCTAGTCGGGTATGCCTGTGCATATCTGGTAAAATGGTCTGTCAGGACTAGTCCTAAATATCGTCTTGAGTCGGTATAAGTCGTCATCTGCATCCTGTTCTTGTCTCCAGTCAACAGCTGACAATGACGACGTTTCCTGTGTGGCATCCTGTAATTCTACAGGAAGACTATTTTCATTAATGGCAACACATTCAATGTGGTTGGTTGTTTGAAGTGTGCTGCAGATAGCTTTAACAACTGGCTGTGGCAAACGCGACAATATGTCTGCATCAACGTTCTCCTTTCCCTTCTTGTATTTCAATGTGAAGTTGAAGGCCGCCGGAGAAGCTAACCAACGTTGACCTGTCGCATCCAACTTGGCCTTCTGCAGAACATATGTCATCGGGTTATTGTCCGTTCTGACTTCAAAAGATGTACCATACAAATAGTCGTGAAACTTGTCTGTAACACATGACTTGAGAGCAAGAAACTCTAGCTTGCGGGCGGGATAATTATTTTCAGACGGTCGCAACCCTCGACTAGCATAGGCGATGACCTTTTCCTGTCCGTTCTGTTTCTGGTATAAAACTGCGCCAAGACTTTTGCCAGAAGCATCAGTAATGACTAGAAATGGTTGGGAATAGTCTGCGTATCCCAATACAGGCGGTGATGATAACCTATCCTTCAAAGTAATAAATGCCTCATATATTGATAATCTGGGGGTTGCCGACCAATCGCCGCCGCGACCAAAATCGCCGACCAAAATCAAAAAATCATCAAAAAACCTATAAAATCATCAAAATTGTAGAATTGACCATAACACGGTCAATATCTGTCAAAAAAAAAATCAAAAAAAGCATCAAAAACATCAAATCATCAAAATTGTGAACTAAAATCACTAAAATTCTGGACCAAAACCCGATAACATGGTCAATATCTGTCAAAAAACCATTACCTACCTATCCATGGACTAGCTTCGCCCACCAGGTTGACAAAATACATAGCCCACCTGTCCATGGCTCAAATATATATATATTTCTAGACCAAAAATATATATAGCTTGGCTTCGCCCACCATAGCTTCACCATGGTCCCCCACCATAGCTTCACCATGGTCCCCCACACAAAGACTAACGATGCTCAACGTATCGTCTTACCAGCATGCGTTACGTCTTACCAGCAGGTCGCCATCGTTTTATCGTGGTCCCACACATATAACGCCTAGAATGCATCGAGGCTTCTGACCCACCGGTGACTTTGCTATACCTACAGTCCATTGGAGCAGAGGGAATTGAAGGGGTCACCCGTCATGGCTTGGCTTCGCCCGCCATGGCTTCGCCATGGTCGCCATGGTGTAGCTGGTCATCTCGCCATCATGTGATTAAACCTGAATACGTCTAAATTTTAAGCACTCAGCATTTCCAATAAATTTATCCACTATTCTGACTGAAACTCCACCACAATCAGCACAAATTTTATTTTTTGCTCTTGAACCTTTTTTACATATTGAGCATGGTAATACATGACTTTTTAATAGATACTTATGCAAACTGCAATAGTTAGAATCTTTTGTAGTCTTATTTTTACATGGATTGTGTAATCCAATTTTAAGAAATGTACAAACATTGATTTATTTTTGATAATTGATTTCCATTATTTCCTTAATACATTATATATTTCCTTAATACATTATAGTGAGATGACCGGTGGGCTATGTTGAATACAAAGGTGGTGGATCATATTCATACACATTACTAAAACAATTTATCACACACTTTTTAGACTTTTTTGTAAGGTTGCCATTGCTTCCTTTCTTCCCTGCTCCACTAGTTCTTTTTTTTAACTTCGCTAATTTCAAGTGTCTTTTGTTCTTTCAAATTATAGTATCTCTCCAGTTCATCCAAAATCAACTTAAACTCTTGCTCAGATATCTGTGCATCACTCAATGCTTTTGATATTAACTGCTTTATACTATTCAACTTAGACTCTGCCAAAGTTTTTATTTTATGATGTTTTTGAGCTTTTACATTAAGCTTGCGTCTGATGAAATTAATACAAACACCTGTAGCACCACATAGTATTGCTGCTATTTCTAAAGGTAACAAAACTGGAACAACAAATCCAATCCCAGCCATAATAACACCTGCAGATATTAAGGTAGTGTCAATTCCATCCGTGATATTAATACCACGTTTATATTTTTTATAAAGAGACTTGCGTGTGTCTCGCTCTGTAATTAACTTTTGTTCAATCTCTGAAATTTTTTGTAATCTATAATTTTATACGTCCTCTGAGAACGGAGGATATAAACTTGGTGCTGTCGGTTGCTTCATTTTTAATAAGAAAAATTCAATTAATTCAATTAATAATGACACCACCGTATTTACAGCGGTAGCGTTAGCATCCTTGCATACAAAGTTGACAACAGAACCAGCATCAATCTCTAAAGGACTATCAAAGTTATCGTGTTTGCGTGGAGTGGTGTAAAGCGTTATACCATAATTGGGTTGTTCAACACCATCGACAGAAACTATGACAGTTACGTCACCAACTAATCGGTCACTTGCTAAACCTATTCCCATAATCCAACCACGGCGTGTCATTACATACCTCACATTTGTTTCTGCTCCACCGTTACCAAATGAGAGTACTCTATTCATTGCAATAGGACCCTTATCCTCCGCACATAGTGTTATAATCCCATATTTAAGATTATCAACTCGGTTAACAATAGGCACAACTCGCCTATATAAATTTTGAACATCATTTATCAAAGCCTCTAAGTCTTCTGTTTTTTTAGGCCCAAATATACTCATCGTTTTTTATAAAAATATAATTTTTTAAATAATTTCTAAAACACAACTCATGGGTAAGCCGTGATTATCTATCTTGTTGCCATACTCATCTCTGACTTCTATTTTTAATTCAGAAATTGCACCATTCATAAGACAGTGATATTCAGGATAAAAATGTGTATATACAATATCTCCATACTGCTTATTTACTACAGGTACAACCCTTATAACAGTGCTTGGCTTACCATTGAAATAATTACCACTTGTATTAATTTGTTCCAGATGAACATAGAGCTGTTTATAAGGAGCTAAATCAATTGGGCAATCTCCCACACGAACACCTTTTATCCATCTTCTGTCCTTGAATCGCAGCATATTTGAAAGACGGGTTGACATTCGTGTTTCTATTGGCGCTTCTAAAACTGCTCTAGCATTTTGCGCATAAATGGTTAAGAAAATATCTTCATTAAGCAATTTAAACCTTTCTACCAAGTCTTGAAAGTTATAGAGTCCGCCTGATATATGTTGCGTTTTATCTGGTTTTTTTGTCTTTATGACTTCTTGATCAACATTAAACCAACCGATAGTGTATGTAAAACTTTTCAATCCAACGCGCTTATCTCCATTTCTATTATCGACATACTGTTGTAAGTTAATAGAGTTGTCTATGTTTGAAATTGTATGAAACATTTATTTTTTTTAATATATATAAATAAAAATGATTTCTAAAGAATTCAAATATAACCCGGATGCTCACTATTCAAATACTTTCAGCAAGAAAGTGATAGATATAATAAATCAAAACATAGTCATTACATCAAACGGTAAAGGCTTTAAAGCATCATTTTCCAATGTCTTTGAAAAATACAAACTCCCATACGTTAAATCAGATGCTATAGTCCAACGCTGGGGAACAGATTGGATGTTATTTTGGCAGAACCAGTTGAATTTTGCCATTTGGTGCGCGACAACTGGATGTGGTATTGATTTTAACTACCATCTAAAAGCTGATGCCTTAGTGGGTTCGTTATTTCGATTTCATGTCTATTACCAAGTTAGAAGAATATTATTTGAGATGAGTGTAGCAATGCCGCAAGACTCAAATTGGAATGCGTTTAATAACACATATAACCGAAACGCGTACGAAAGAATATGCAAGGAGTTTGACGTTGACTTATATTCAGACTGGAGACAAAAACAAAGCTATAATGATGGTCTAGAAACAATTTATAATTACTGGACACATATTGGTTATCATCCTTTGGAAAATACTGTATACGACCACAAAACGATGAGTTTTACAGTCTATGAGAGTGATAAAACATATCACATTGATTACATTGCCCAAGGATCTGAAGCTGACAACAGCTGGTCTACTTTTATACTAGATTGTTCATCTGGATTTACAAAAGCTGGGGAAGAACGCATCAATGACAGCATAAGAACATACTGCTGGGCAATCCTTGGCTCGCAATCCCAAACAAAAACAGATATACTTGGAACTGGAACGGCATTTGATGCACAGAAACAATTTTTAGCTAATGTAGAGGACGCAATAAACAGCCCCATCAACTTGCCCAGTCAAATTTCAAGATATGAAACCACCCTAAAATATGCAAGAAGTAAAGTAAATTTTGTCTATGGAAGTGGATTGTACATGTCTCCGGGTGACATGGAGTTGAGAATTGGAACAATACAAGACTACAATAATGAAATTGTAATAACAACCGATGCACAAGCATTAGGATTAAATAATGATGTAAATGTAAAACCAGTACCGCCAAAAAGTGTTCAACCTTTTCAAGGTACCACAACAAAGAAATTTTTACCGGAACATTCTGATAAATCAATACATAAAACTGTGGACCCAATACAAAAAATAGCGATTGAACACGAAGATAACAAAAAAAACATAATTGTTGGTACTATAGTAATAGGTCTTGCTGCATTACTTATCTACGAGATTTACTAAACCACTCTTTGGCTGCCACATATAGCAACCCAACAGCGGCAACAAGCAAAGCCCATAGATTGTTAGCAAGCCAATTAATAACATTACCTGTTGCAGATAAAAGCCATGATACTATTGCACCAATAACTCCTGGTAAAGCTGCTGCAGCTTTACCAGCTAGGTTGGCAAGAAGTTTACCAAGATTACCTAGTTGTTTTTTTATCCAATCTTTTACACTTGATGGATCAGGTTTTGGAGTTGGAACAGGTGCAGTCCCTCCTCCCGTTGTAGGAATAATGGTCTCAACTAATACCCCAATAATCATACCAAAGGCAGTCAAAATACTAACCATAGTAATACCTTGCTCCCTAAACAAGGTTTTGATTCTCTCACCCAATGTTGTGTCTTCTTTTAACACCTTATTTATTGTTTCTAATATCCTGTTTATTTGACTGCGTAATGCTTCTTTGTTTTCACTCGCCGCTTCAAGTCGTGCACTGTTTTCATCTTCTAAGTTTTGTATTCTGTCGCGTAGACGCTCATGTTGAAATTCATCCTCCTGCCCGGGGGTGCTCACCTGTTCTAATTTTTGTTTTTCTTTTGCTATATCTTTATCAAGCTCAGTGAGCTTTGAGAGATTATTAGTAAAATCTCCACGGAAGCTTTGCAATCTCTTATCTAAACCTCGTATCTCTCGCAGTGTTAGATCTTCTGGTTGAACAGCAGTTTCATCTATTATATTACTCAAATCACTCTCAATTATAATTACAGCATCTACTGTATTTTGTACCTCTTCAGTTGTTGAAAAAGTTTGCAATGGTATATTCTCTGCAGCGATTGTATCTTTTGTTTTTGCCAAGGCTGCTAATTCTGCCCTGCCCCGAGCCACTCTTTCACGTGGAACTAAATAATCATACATTTTTAAAGTGTTTTTCACAAAGTCAATACCATGTTTTCTAACTAAAGTGTCCAGCTTATAAAACTCGATTGGTTCGTTTGGATTATTTCCCCTATAATAGGTAAGTGGGACGTCATCCTTCCCCAACCGAACTGCATATAACATTGTTCTACCGATTTTGTCCTCAGCCACTCTAAAATCATCTTTATAATCAATTCCGCTGATCTCAGCATTTACTTCAGTAAAAAATTGATCTACTAACCACTTTTTTTGTGTGAGCTGTTCTTTTATTTTATCTTCCCCTTGAAGCTGATTAATATGATTATTTTCATTTACAATTTGTCTCTGGAATTCTAAGCCAGGTTGTATAAATTCTTCATCAAGTAATTCATCTACATAAGCATCTGCATCGAACGTAGGATTGTCAAACACAGCCATTGTTTATTTTATTTAATTTAAAAAAATATATATATTTATTTATATTTAAAAACATGTCAGCTTACGGAAACAAACTCAACCCTCATAGAAAACTAAGAGAACCTCATGGTGCCAAGGGCATCCGCACAAGTGTAGTTATTACTAACAACCCTTCAACGATAGACCAAAACCAGCAACTGCTTGTGAGATTTCCCAATCTAAGTACTAATGATGTGATAGTTCCACGTACTGCTCGTCTTGCCTTTGAAATAGAACTTAAAAGCAGAGACGTCAACGCTACTGTATACCAGAATCTGGGCAGAGCAATTGTGAAAAAAATGACAATTAGAATAAGTGGCAACGAAGTCATGTCAATAGATGACAGTGATATATATCACAGTTATGTAGATTTATGGAAAAGCCCTACCGAACGAATAAACATAGCTTACCAAGGTGTGGGTAAAGCAAACATGTTAAAACATAGAGTTGGCGCGGGAGATGCTTCCTCAGACACCAAAGATGAAGCTATAGCAGCAGCTTATGGAAATAGATTTTGTATTCCACTGGACTTTGAAATGTTAGAAAGTCATATGCCATTTTATCAGGCGGGGCTTGGTGATAGGTTAGAATATGAATTAACGTTTAACGATTATAAAAAAGATATCAAAAGCAGTGATGCTGATACATCTTATGTAATAAAAAATATCTGCTTGGAATTTGATATGGTTAGTGATGTTGAATTAGCCAGACAAATAAGACAGCAAACCAATGGTAAGATGTCATTTATGTATGATCGTATCTTGCGACACAGAAATATAATAGCAAACAAATCTGATACCCTTTGGAATATCAACATTAATGTACCAGCACGGAGCATGAAAGGTATTCTAATGCTGTTTGAAGACCCAGAAAGAACAGACACGGAATCCTTTTACAACCCAATGATTGAAAGGTTGAAATGACAATAGAGGGCGTACCAAATCAGTTGTATAGTCAGGGCATGAGGGCTTATCAACATTGGGATGAAATCAACAAATATTTTGCCTTAACCTCAAAAAGAAACAAAGAGACAGACGTAGTAGCGAGGGACTTATACTTTACCCATGTTTCTCTTGAGACCTATCTAACAAAAGCATATGCTTTGTGGCTTGACCTTAGAACATGTGATGACAATTTATTACACGGCAGTGGAAGAAGAATAGAAAACGGCAGTGAAGGCATAACGATACTCATAAATAAAAAAGCAGATGCAGATCAACTTTTAAATATTTATCTATATATAATACAAGATGCGCAAATCAATTTCGAAGATGGAAGATTCAAGGAAGTACGATACTAAATATCCTAAATATCCACACAGTGCCATTATCTGCGGTCAGACAGGCTGCGGCAAAACAGAGTTTGTTCTTGACATACTTGAACAAGAGTATGTTGGAGTTTTTGAACATATAATGATATTGTGTCCAACCATAGAGTGGAACGAGGCTTATAAAAATAGACCCTGGATAGGAGATGTGAGAAACCCGAGAGATAAAAAAATAACAATTGTCAATCCCGTGGGCAACGACAAAGAAATGCTACAAGAACTGTTGCGTTTATTTTTCAAACAATATGCTGGCAAGCCTACATTATACATCATTGATGATTGCTCCGCCACAAAAGAATTAACAAAGAAAAAAGATATGTTATCAGAGTTGGCATTCTCCGGTCGTCACGCCAAACAATCAGTATGGGTCATTTCACAGAGATATAATTCTGTATTGAAAGATTTGCGGGAGCAAGCAAAATGGTTGTGTATGTTTTACACCAAGGACAGAGATAGTTATGAAAATTGTTTGAGAGAAAATTATGTTATTCCAACGCTGGAAGAGAGAACCAGAATAAGAAAAGCTTTAGCAAAGACTAAATATTCCAAGTTAATTTTGAGGACTGACCAACCCACTGGTTATTGGGTTTAATAATTTTTAACAGCATGTTGCTAATTTATTTGAACTCCCAATTAAGAGTTTGGAGTACTAGATTAAAAAATGAGGTTTTATCGATTTTTTCTACATTGTAGCAAACGAGAAACTAATAAGGAAAGAAGGAGGCAGTTGGAGCTTTTAGGTTTTGGAAAATGTGGTATGATCCTGGATGACCCAGACGTAATGTCTACGCTTGTGACGGATAGAGGGAGTTTTAAAATACCTTCCATGTACACGGATGAATCCAGAAATTTCCTCAACAAGCTATTACGGACCGAGGACCCTGACTTTTCCAGGATGGAGCAAGATATAAAGGACTCCATGAAGCTGTGGAACAACGTAAAAAAGAGGGACAAACTGAGGATAATTGACAAGTACGTGCTTGGTTGGAGTGCGACATCAAGGAAAAGAAACTTATAAAAAGTGTCATCACAATAGCATTAAATTTAAGGATGATACAAACTAATGATATCACCTATCAGGATTTTGAGATTAAAAACATAGATGGTACATTCGATGGGGAATATTTTTCAAAATTGAGTAATGCTAATAGCAATGCTAACAGCAAATGAGTAATGCTAATAGCAATGCTAATAGCAAATGAGTAATGCTAACAGCAAATGAGTAATGCTAATAGCAATGCTAATAGCAAATGAGTAATGCTAATAGCAATGCTAATAGCAAAATGAGTAATGCTAACAGCAAATGAGTAATGCTAATAGCAATGCTAACAGCAAATGATTAATGCTAATAAAAAAAAAATAGCATTGTTAATAACAATGCTATTAACAATACTAACCATTACTAGTTGTGTGGTGAATATCGCAGCTGGTTGTTTCGTATTTTATGTTTATTCCAAAATTAAAAATAAAATGACTACTATAAAAATGAATGCGGAAGAACTATTACAAGGTATCATACTGGAAGATTCCACGGAACGTTTCACAGATGAATCAAATCAACAAGAAACAAAAAAAGAAAGATTATCAGCCATAGTGGCTGGCGGCGGTAGTCGTCAATATTTGGGTAAAGACATACAACTCACGACTATAGATAGCATGCCCCCAGATGAAATAAATAAACTTTACTGTAGATATGAAGCAAGACTTGGGGCAAGCATGGCCAAGACTTTAGGCAATTATTTTATTAAGTTGTATGTGATGGGAGTATCAAAATATTTTAATATAACCAATCCACCAAAACTGACAGAAGATTTGGAGGAAGACCCATTTTTTAAACATGCTTTAACAAGTGCGTGTTGTGAGTTGTATTACAAGTATGGAATGTACTTAGCGCCATTTACAGCAATGCTGACAACTGTTCGACATATTGATTTTAATAAAAATAAAAATGTCGATAATAAAAATGAAGAACCAAGTGGAGAACCAAATGAGTGAAGTTGATACACAATCTGTTAAACAACAAAATCCAAAACGAGTAAAAGCTGGGAAAAAAGGAGCAGCAGCAAGGAAGGCAAAGCGTTTGCTTCAGATAGAGCAAGATGCACAGGATGCAGGACAGATAACAAAAGTATCAAGAGGTGAAGAGCAACCAGAAAAAATCAAAATAAATGTATACAAAAATTATATTCCACCGATTTTATTAGTAGGCTTTGCTGGTTTGGGTTTGTATATTTATAACAAGAAATCGGTAGCACCACCTGTAGCTGTGCAACCTGTTCATGTTACACCAAAAGACCCGTTTGATTTTTAATTTATTTTTTTTCATATTAAAAAAATGGCAGCAAGTATTGACGTAAAACAAATTGTAAATATGATGTATCACGCTGGAGTGGAAACACTTTTAACTATTGGATATTCTGAGAGTGGCAGAAAAGTACTAAAAAGACCAGCCCCTAAAGTGGATTTAAATATGGCAGATGTTATGATGCTGTCTGTGGATATAATGTTAGCAATGGCTACGAGGGATATGTTGATTAAGCAAGGTATTATTCCTGCGGATATTATGAAATAATTTTAAAATATATATAAAAAAAATGGCAAGCGCAGTAGCAATGATGATCGGTGGCGCAATAACAAACGCATTAGCATTTAGCGGTTCAAATTATTTCTTTTCAAAAATGGGAAGTCATTCAGATGAGGAAAGACAAAGGCATGACAAAGCCGTAGAACAATTGGAAGCAGCACAAGCGGCGTGGAATAAAAAAAGAACAGAGAGATTAGATTTTATTAACAAGCAACTGCAAAAAGAGCATCATGCAGGGCAGACTTTTGATGATGTGGACCAGGCTATGAAACAGTATTATTACATAACTGGCAAACATTTGCTTTTGGAACCGGAGCCCAAGTTGAGTGATTTTTATACACCATCTCCAGATCAACAGAATAGAGAAATTACGTTTATTGTGGTGGGCATGGCTGCAACTGGATTTGTGGCGTACAAATTGAGTTCATAGTTTAAAACTATAAAAAATAGTTTTAAACTCTAAGTATGTTTACTTTGCGGCGGTCTCATCTTCGTTATTTCACTTTCTTCTTTTTACGACCACGTCCTTTTTTGGTTTAACCACGACTTCAGGTTCAGAATCGCTATCTTCATACTCAGACTCAGACTCGCTCTCAGAGACATGGTTGGTGGTAGGTTCGCTTTCAGACTCGCTCTCAGAGACATGGTTGGTGGTAGGTTCGCTCTCAGACTCACTTTCAGCCTCGCTCTCAGACTCGGATACTGTCTTAGCGTGACTCTTTTTCTCTGTCTTGGCGTGACTCTTTTTCTCTGTCTTGGCGTAGCTCTTTTTCTTTTTCTTTTTCGGTTCTCCACTTTCCAGAATGACTAAGTCAAATGCATGATACTTGTTATTTTTTTTGTTTTTACATGGTTTCAATCCAAGTGGTCGCACATAATATGGTGGTTCTACACTTGCCTTCTCTATTTTATCTTTGAGATGACCAGGCGCCCATACCTTACTGTTGTCTGATAATGTTAATATCATGGCTGGACCATATTGAGTTTTCACTATTTTTGTATCCGTAATAGCATATATTTTATTCAATTCCAAGTCGGTCCATTTCTTTGTGCTATTTTCTGATTTTTGCGCTTGCGCTTGAAGCAGTTCATCAAATCGTGCAGTGTCCATTATTTTATTTAGTATATATATTTTCTTAACCCATTTTCAAAAATTGTTAATAGTATTGTTAATAGCATTGTTTTCCAAATGTCTTTGTGCTATTATATTGCTCTAAGAGCAGTTCATTAAATTGTGCAGTTTTTATATATATTTTCTTAATACAATTAAATGGAAAAGATTTATTACAGTCCACAAGGATTTTGGAGAGGTTACACAGCAGTTAAAAAACTAGCAAAAGAGGCTGGTGTCAGTAAGAAACAGGCCTTAGAATTTTTAAAGAAACAAGCTGTGTGGCAGATTTATTTACCCGCGCCAAAGAAAATAATTAGACCCAGGTTTGATGTTTCCGTTAAGAATGGAGTGCATCAAGCTGATTTGTTATTTCTGCCGCATGACACTTTTGACTTTGGTCGTGGCCGCAAGACATATAAATATGCGTTAACTGTGGTTGATATTGCGAGTAGATACAAAGAAGCAGAGCCGCTGACTTCCAAGGATAGCAAAGAAGTTGCCAAAGCATTTGAAAATATATACAGTCGGCATCTAAAATATCCAAAGTTATTACAAGTGGATCCAGGCAGAGAATTCATGGGTGCAGTATCGCAGTTGATGGTCAAACACAATGTAAATATCAGACGGGGCAGAACAGAGATACACAGAGACCAAGCTTTAGTGGAAAGATTTAACAGAACATTAGCTGAAAGATTGTTTGGTTATCAGTATGCTAAGGAAATGGATTTGCAAAAACGCAACAGAGAGTGGGTAAAGAGATTACCAGAAGTTGTTAAAGCCATAAATGCGGAGACGAAAAAGCCCCCTCCTGTTGAAACAAAACTATTAAAAGGTGATCCTATCTGTATGAATGCAAGTGTAAGATATTTATATCAACCCGGGGAACAAGAAGGTGGAAGACGCAGAGCAACTGATCCAATGTGGAGTGTAGATATTCACAAGATTGATAGTTATATGGTGACGCAAGGCATAAGAGTTTATTATTTAAAAGCACCAGCGCCTCAAAGAGGATTTGTCAAAGAAGAATTACTTATTGTTCCTGCTGATACCAAAATTCATAAGTTTTGATAAAACCCATATGCATCAGTTGTAATTCCATCTTCTCGAATGTATCTTTTAGTGTAAAATGGTGACAGTGTTACTTTGTTTACTGTTATGCCATATATTTGATGCTTTTTCGATCGTATCATATTCATTTCATGGATGTATTTTTTCTTCTTAAACAATGCATCCTTGTAGTTCTCAAAGTTGATATGTTTTTGGATTACATATTTTTTTACTCCCTTTGCTTTCTTAATAATCTGCTCATCCGCTCTCAAAATAGAATATAGCTTGGGTCTTAATCCAATATACTCAACTATAGGAACACCAGCACATTCATCTTTCATTTTACCTAATACTTTTTTGTTTGTATCATCGTGCATTGGGTGATTTTGAGGATAATCACTTAGATCATACTCATCTTTCATTTCAACCATGTCTTTATATGCGTCTTCCGTTTTGATGTCTACCAGTAGGCTGTCAGTGTCTGTGTATAATAAAGTACAGCCATCTCCGTACCTTTTCTTCAGGGTATTATAGTACAGTCATACATCATGTACTTTGATAAATCCAAGACTGCCATCCCAACATAAATTGGTTTGTTTAATGTTAATTTCGTTTTGTTTACATGTAATGCCGACAATTCATCTGAAAATGTTATCCGCCTGTTAAAGTTGGGTTTAGCTATTATTCTTCTTATCTTTTCATTTTCAGAGCCGTCAGTTTTGACTAGTTTTATATCAGTTCGCTTGCGTATATTTTCCATTGTTTTGCCAAACACAGAGTTGTTCATAAGTTTGTAAAAATCTTTTTCAAAGGTTGATTTAGCTTTTTTCCTAAGTTCTGTTTTTAGGTTTATGTATGATGCCATCCATGGTTTTTCATTGAATTCTAATACTCTGTGGATTTTTGTTAATTTCATGCCTAATGATAAATACAACTCTAAATTTTTGTAATGTAACATATTTTTCTTTGTCCATAAGATTGGGGACTAGTTGTTCTGTCATAACGTTATTTTCTAACAGATCTGTCTGGTATTCAGACAACCATACTTTTTTCACTGCTAATGTTTCCGGTGCAAGTGGATAATCATTGTGAGATTCATGGAGTTCTTTTGGATATTCCAAATCCACTTCTAGAAAATATCCTTTTCCTTCTGTTGGCTTTGGCAACGTTTCTGTTTCCACCCAGTTAAAGCCAGAATATGGAAGTGGCTGACTCATTGACCACCCATAAAGATTATTTGCATCATAATACATTAAAAAGTTGTTTTCCTCGTTAGGGTTATAATCAGCTACGTGTGGATTGTTTGCTTTGGCATATCGTTTTGATACCATACTAATTCCACCACGCATACATTTTTCTACAAACAAGTGCTGGTCAATGTCTGTCAAAAGTTCTAAATCTATTTTAGAATGTTTAAGTAAAGCATCCCAAGATAATCCAGGTGCTGTGTAGTAATGCAAGGGATCGAGTTTATATGCCTTCATGCATGTTTTCTAAACGTTTGGAATACATCAGCCAACAAAGTTACATCCGTTTTTAAATATAAATCATGATAGTCTCCAAGAGTTTTACAGTTAAACTCTTTCCATATATTTTGAGCATGCTCGTAATCTTCGGGACTTATACTTTCATCTGAGAGACTACTGTAAAACTTTTCTATAGGTGGTAATTACGTTTCCTCAAATCTTTCCACACTGTCCATATATTCGTATGGATAAACCCCTTTTCGTAAAAGTAGATCAGTTTTATCTGTAAACGTTTTTTTGGTGAGTCTGAAATCAGATTTGTCTGTTGCATCAACCAGCCTTTCTAAGGAAGATGCCATAAACTGAAAGCTATCCAAGAATCTAAGTTGTCCAACACTAAATGAAATATACTTTTCAGCGTTGTTTGGGATGCATGTAATACTACCTGTCATTTTTTGTATTTTTTGCATGATGAGATGGCTATCATATCCTTTGAGGTTATGAAATACAACAGGGATGGTTGTTTTACCTGGTTTTATTTTCAGTTTCAGGTTACAGTCTTTATGTGCTGCGCCTCTGTATTCACCTGTAAAATGACAGTGGTCTCTTACTTTACCGCTTCCAATTTCATTCTCACATATCCAACAGTGTGTTGCTTTTTTATGATCTTTCTCATTTTGCCGCGTCATAATTAAGGGTTTTGTGTGATTAAATCTGTTATTAATGCTCTTCTTCTCACATTCTAAGTGATTTAAAAACTTTTCAACAACATCTTCACCTCTGTAAATAACAGGTTCTTTAGCTTTGCCATCATATCTGACAACCTGGTATCCAAACCCGCAAGCTCGTGTACATTTTGAATTTCAGATTTTTTTCCAAATTTAGTCGATTGCGGCTGGATTGTACTCTCAAAATCAGCATATATTGCATAAGGCACATGCATCTGATTTTGATGATTTTTAAATTGTATGTGACCTTCTTGCGGCATTTCTATTCTGCAAGAATTTTTGTTGATACCTTCACAGTCTTCTCTGTGTTTGGTAAGTAGTCCTTTTCCAGAAAATCCATGAAGGCAACGATCACAGAAGTAAGTTTGACCTTTATGTTTGTTTTGGTCAGAGAGTAGTCTATTCAGATTTTTAATCCAACAATAGTGATATTTTGTTATTTTAGTTGTTGTTGGTTTGTCGGGATGATCATCAGGGTCATAGTTGTCATCTATGATTCCTTCTTCATTATTTGAATCATCAGGGTCATAGTTGTCATCTATGATTCCTTCTTCATTATTTGGATCATCAGGGTCATAGTTGTCATCTATGATTCCTTCTTCATTATTTAGATCATCAGGGTCATAGTTGTCAACTATGATTCCTTCTTCATTATTTGGATCATTCTCTGATTCTTCTTCAACCTCAACGTCTTCAGATATTAAAAGCAGATTAATTCGCTCAATATCTTTTGGTTGTTCTGATATTTTATACGGGAAAACATTTACTTTTTTACTGTTCTCTGATGTGGTGTACCCGTAAACATTAATAGCAAGATTGTTTTGTTTTTCTACTTTGGAAATTTGAAAAATTGGTGTAGGAAAGTCAATGCCCTTTTTCTTTAAGAACTCTATACTAGGATATTTTGACAACCTGTCGGTGTGATCTGCGGCTGGATTTAAAGCAGAATTTATTGCATGGAACAAACATTGATCATCATTATTTTTTACATTGATAATCGCTTTCTTATCAGCTACTGCTTTAGGCAAAGGAATATATGAAGAACCTTTTAACGGCTCGTACTTTGCAAAATTTAAGTAAAGATTAACACAGTGGTCAATTTCCAATCCTGATGCTGTCTTTGTAAATCTTTCCAAGCTCTGTGGTATGTTTGCGGATGCTTCATCGTAAAACTCATTTATTTTTTTCAGAGTTTAAAATTGCATATTGGTTGCTGGATAATACTGCTGTGATGTATTTTTTGTCAGCACCATTATCTTTGAAGAGCTCTATAGTGAGACCTAATTGAAACTTTAATCCATTCATCTTTGTCAGCTCTTCGCTGATTTGTTCTGTAATAATGGGTTTCTTATCATGTAATAGTTCTTGAGGGTCTTTGTATTGCTCAACAGACATCACGTATGCTTTGAAATAACCACACATTGGTTTGTCAACCAGTTTTAATTCTGCTTTAGATTTTCCATCATTAAGCTCTTTCAAATTTCTATCATTAAGCTCTTTCAATTCATTTATAACATTCTCTCGTAATTTAGCATAATGTTTATCATATTTCTGCTTTTCTCGTTTTGTTTGAGATTTAACCTCTGGAGTTTCCTTTGGAAGAGCATCTAGCCCCGTTCTAAGCTGATCATCATTAATTCTTCCTTCCCGGTGTAATTGTAAAATGTAGTTCACGTTTTCCGTACTCATTTTTGGAGCTGGGATTGGTTTAACTCTTGGAGCTGGGATTGGTTTAACTCTTGGAGCTGGGATTGGTTTAACTCTTGGAGCTGGGATTGGTTTAACTCTGGGAGCTGGGATTGGAATTCTTGATTTAACTCGTGGTGCTGGAATTGGTTTTACACAACTTACACTTTTCAACACTTTGGACTCAACTGGTTGAATAACCTCTTTTGAAGTTTCATTTGGAACTTCTTTTAATGCGTTTATACCAACCGATAGTGTTTGACTATCTATTACACCTGTTTCAAACAGGTGTATTAATTTTTCTAAAACAGTCGTCATTATTTTCTTTATATATATATATATTTTCTTTAATGCATTTTTATCAAAAAGAAATAATGGTTCAAAACCTCCAAAATACATATTGTAGTTATAGTGAGATGGCGAGATGACCAGCTACACCATGGCGACCATGGCGAAGCCATGGCGAAGCCATGGCGGGCGAAGCCAAGCCATGACGGGTGACCCCTTCAATTCCCTCTGCTCCAATGGACTGTAGGTATAGCAAAGTCACCGGTGGGTCAGAAGCCTCGATGCATTCTAGGCGTTATATGTGTGGGACCACGATAAAACGCTGGCGACCTGCTGGTAAGACGTAAAGCATGCTGGTAAGACGATACGTTGAGCATCGTTAGTCTTTGTGTGTGGGACCATGGTGAAGCTATGGTGGGGGACCATGGTGAAGCTATGGTGGGCGAAGCCAAGCTATATATATTTTTGGTCTAGAAATATATATATATTTGAGCCATGGACAGGTGGGCTATGTATTTTGTCAACCTGGTGGGCGAAGCTAGTCCATGGATAGGTAGGTTATGGTTTTTTGACAGATATTGACCATGTTATGGGGTTTTGGTCCAGAATTTTAGTGATTTTAGTTCACAATTTTGATGATTTGATGTTTTTGATGCTTTTTTTGATTTTTTTTGACAGATATTGACCATGTTATGGTCAATTCTACAATTTTGATGATTTTATAGGTTTTTTGATGATTTTTTGATTTTGGTCGGCGATTTTGGTCGCGGCGGCGATTGGTCGGCAACCCCCAGATTATCAATATATGCCTCTTCCTCCATCTGTCCCCATTTCCACGGTGTCTTCTTCCTCTTACATCGGTTCTACTTCTGTGTCGGATGTCCTACAAGGAGATCATTAAGTGGTCTGGCAATCCTAGCATAATCTTTGATGAACCGCCGATGGTAACCTGTAAATCCCAGGAATTGCCTAACCTGCTTGACGGACTTAGGAGCTTGCTAGTTCATAATGGCACTGATCTTTCCAGGATCCGTTCTCACTCCCTCCTCCGAAACGACATGTCCGAGATAAAGTACTTCTCTCTTAAAAAACTCACATTTGGAATCCTTGAGCTTAAGGCTGTGGTCTTCTTATCTCTGAAAAACGTTCCCAAGGCGCTGCAAGTGTTCCTCAAACGTGCGGGAAAAGATGATAATGTCGTCCAGATATATGAGACATTCTCGCAAATGTAGCTCTCCCATCGTCTTCTCCATCAACCTCTGAAACGTAGCTGGAGCGTTGGTCGTACCGAAGGCCATGCGTTCACACTCAAAGAACCCAAGTGGTCCGAGAGAGAAAGCAGTCTTCTGTTTATCCTGTTCTCTTAGTTGAACCTGCCAGTATCCACTTCGAAGGTCCAGCTTGCTGAAATACTTGGCCACCTTAAGTGTGTCTATATGGTTCCTAGACGGTGAATTGATCCCCGGTTTCCCGCACCCACCCGTACTACCATGTGTCACGGTTAATGGATATCTAACAGGTAGATTGAAGTTGCATTGTCTGGCCGGTTAGCTCAGTCGGTAGAGCATCGGAACGGTAGTCCGAAGGTCCCGGGTTCGAGCCCCGGTCTGGCTGCACATTTTTCTAACCCTGTGACATATCTTTTACTTATATTTAATATTAATGCTGCCCTTTTTATTAGAGAATATTAACATGACGGGGATATCTTTATTTACACTGTCCTTTTTTAATGGGTTGACTGTGGTCCTTGAATGCTGAATTTCCTGTTCGACTTTTATATCCACGTTTAGAATACAAGCACCACAAAGGCCCGGCAGGTTGTGTTACGTAACACCATCACTTACCAATCGATACTTCAGTCTGCGATATTCATATTCCAAAGTTTATTTCAGCCACTACGTAATTATAGCCTGATTGTGGAATTCGTTATCGCGAATGCGAATAACGTCTCCGTAGTAAATCAAATAAGCGTTCATAATACAGTTTCAAATTGGATTTAAAGATATCGTCACTTTCTCGTTATCTGACTTTATCATACAAGGCTTATTTCTGATTCTTTAATGTCTTAGATAATAAGATTCGTAATACATTTATATGAACATTTTAACTAGCGAACATTGAACTCGAATACCTGAAGTAGTCTACGGGACGCTTGCCGTGTGTCCCTATAAAGTAATACAAGTAACACCACGCGGTTGTTATCATATAATTATCAAGACCAGGCCTATTTTACTGAACGCAGTATCTCAGTCCGACGATTTGTCTAGATTTTTGCGACGCTTGTATTATTTGTATTTGAAACTAGCGTCGCAGATGATCAAGACTTACTGAGCAATCGATCAAGACTATTACTCAGTTAGTCTTGATCATCATCGACGCAGAAACAAATTTGAAACCGGAACCACGTGACCTTTATTATTATTTTTATTAAAGTATTTCTGACTGTATTTAGTTCGTCCATATAATGATAAAGTTTGCCTCTTTGTTTATATATAAATTTATTGTATTTCTGTATATCGTGGATAGCAGGTGTACCTGTCTCAGCCAATCAGAATAAATACTGATAAAGGTGATCCTTTTGGAGCAACAAACACAATTAAGAGTATAAAGCAGTATCATATTGAGTCTGTTCATGAGAAGTAATGAATGAAGCAACACCTCTCACGCTCCCTAGCACCGGCTTAAGCGGTATTCTACTTCAAAGCCACCTATATTGGGCTCGTTGGTCCCAAAGGACCAGTAAAAATAACACTACTGATTTGTAGCACGGGGAGACTTTTTACATCCGCCACACTGCACTAAACGAACGCTAGTGTGCATGTTAATAAAAACTGATAAATGTGATCCTTTGGGAGCAACAAACACAATTAAGAGAATAAAGCAGCTGGCTCGGTTTTATTGAGTCTGTTCATGAGAAGTAATGCCAGTGTATCGTCAAAAATCAAACTTTGTTCAGGAGGTCTTATATAGACGTTTGTCTTGAAAACAAGCAATCGTCACTGATGATCTAGACGATTGCCCAGCAAGAACACATCAGAATCATTCCGAATAACCGGGTTTTGCACAATCGTGAACGCTCGGCCAATCCTGTCATTCCTCGGGATCCCGCCTCGTGTGTGTCACGGCGTTTCGGTATGTTCAACATATTTAAACTATAGTGCACTGTTGCTATGTAAACAATATGGCCGCTTACCACAAGTGTTGATGTACAATTTGCGTTGAGTTTTTGTTTTTTACAATGCAGATGAAGGTTATATCACTGCTTTCTTGTGACTAAGCTATTGATGGAGCAATCGGCTGAATAACACTGCAACATTTAGATGATAACTTTGATTTTGAATGCAAATTTGTTTTGGCTTTTATGCTTTTATCAAAGGAAGTAGTCTCTGAAGAACAATTTCCAAAACACGCTGAAAGGTCGAATGACTATTGGTCATTTCCATTGGCATAGTTAGATATTCATAGAAACCATATTTAGTGCAGAATACGGTCTTAGGAATATCAGACTCCCGGATAGAAATCTGGTGGAATCCACTGGTTCTTTCTTACTAGACATATTGGACTCACCCATGGTGAAATACGTTTGCAAATAATGCTTTGTTTTCCATCAAATTTATTACGTTTTCCTCTTCTGATGCAAACGCTAATTAAATGGTACGCGTCTTGGTGCTTGCTTCTGCTTCTGATTGCCTACATCTATACAATGTTCAGTAACAGTGATCAACCCCAGATCAAACTCATCTTTGGAAAATGTGTTCCGAAAGGATCTTTTGATGCTAATTGATACAGTGCCTCCAAGTGACCTGGAACCTTTGAAACTGCTGTACCCATCTTATCGTTGCAGTTTGATGATCCAACCTTCCATGATTAGGTATACATGGCTTTATTTGCCTTACATTGCTCATATTATTCCATTCAGTGTCATCTTCAACTTGCACCAACGTTGCCACTGTATCAGGTACTATTTCCGCTCTACCTTTAACAGCATCTTGGTTAATGGAGATGTCTATCTTTTCAGGATTCATGATCCTAACCTTATGAGTTGCAGTTGATTTCAAATCGATCAAGCTTGCAGCCATCACCAACTGATACCTTTCTTGGAATTTTTCAGTTGGATAAATAATAATCTCGCTTCCTTTAATTTGGTCATCAATTTCAAAAACGCTCAACAAAGACGTCAATGATTATTTCACTACGACCTAGAATCACAAAGTGCGACTCTAACTTTCCGAACTCTGTGCGCCAACATGAATGCATGGAATTGATGTATGCTTGAACTGTATAATACATTTTGAGAACAATATATCAGCTGGGCCTTCATGATCATTTTGTAATATGTCATCCCCCAAAATACCTTCATCTTCTATATTAACAACAATGTTTCTTTGACGTTCTAATGCACCTAACTGTATAGAGAATACACCAATTTCGAATTGTTTTACAGGTTGACCTGGCGCTCCAGTTAACCAAGTTGTCTTTCTGATAACCGGTCGCTTTGCTTCTGGTATGAGATTGAACATATTCTTTCTTCAATTATAGCTTGTGTTTACCCTGCGACTACAGTAAAGACAAGAGTAACACATTATATTGCAGCCTCTGCATATGTACCTTCACTTCTCACTACTCTGTTGGCAATATTTGATTTATTACTCTGTGTGCGCATTTATATATCACCTTTATCGTTGCTAACAGTGTTGACTCTCATTATCATTGGCAGGTTCCCTATCGTCAGAAGCCAGTTCTCTATCTTGAACTTCATTTTCTGTAGTTGTTTTAGTACTAATGTTATTATGAGTTTCTGGTAAGCTTGATACAGTATCTGTTTTGAGGGTTACTTTACTGTCTTGTATCGAAACCATGGGATAATTCGTTATCTGATCTGAACTCTTGTTTATTTTCATCCTTTCAGACACAAGACTTTTCACTTTCCCACCCTTTATCTTGAAAGGACTAGGTATGATAAGGGCCCATTTTGGCCCCTATTTAAATTTTGATGAAATATGCATAGATGTTTTGCAAAATATCTATAATTCACCAAAAAAACAAAAATTGAAATGTTGGCTTATCTCATTTTAAAAAAAATAAGATGTTTACACACGTGCGTTTATTGTTTAGAAAAATACTTGAAAAGGGGGGGTATAGGAAAAAAAACGCAAAATAGCCTTATCCCAATGCACATGTGAATAATGCTTTTATTTCAAAACTGTAACCCTATAAATTATAAATAGAAATACTAACTAATTTTACCATATTAGATCAATTTCCGCAAACTACAAGGGAGGTAACTCTATGTTTCGGTCTTCATTTTAACCA
>JAWPHD010021810.1:0-27065 GCA_037043455.1 Cyrtodaria siliqua
TCGCTCATTTACTCTCATATGAAACAAGTCGCTTAGATATTGCTGGGGACATTTGATTTGCTATTTTATACATGCTTTTAGCATTTTGAAGAAAAACTATTTCTTCGAATGACAACATAATTAGAGAGATACGTGCAGTTTCAAGGTTAATATATTCATGACCTTGTATAATTGTGCATGCTCTTCTTTGCAATTTTGTAATTCTATATACATTGGTATTAGAAGAGTTTCCCAAATGACACAGTAATAATTAAAATGAGGTTGTATATATGCATTGTAGAAAAATAAACTATATTCCTGTGATATATACGAACGTATTCTGGATAACAGCCACAGACATGACGATATCTTTTTGGAAATATACTGAAAATAGTTATTCCATTGCATATTTTCATCAATATTTACACCTACTATTCCTGTCGCCTGTTATCATTTTTAACTCTTTATTTTCATAATTAATCACCAATGAACCATCATTCATATGTGCACGTTTCTGTCTATATTTGAAATGAACATGACTTGTTTTTTTTCCGTATTTAATAGCATATCATTCTCTTTACACCATCTTTGAAGGTGGTCTAATGAATATTGTAGATTGTTTTCTAGAGTGATTTCTAATTGTACATCATAAAGTGTAGTGTCTTCAGCATACAAGTCTGTACTAATAGAAGTTTTACAAAGAGTTATAGGTAGATCTTTTATAAATAATATAAATAATAATGGCCCAAGTATGATCCCTTGTGGAACGTCACATATTATAGATTTATGGCCTGAGACAGTAACCATTTATCGTAATTAAGGTATGACTGAAACCATGATATTATTCGATTGCTGCATCTGTGCTTCATTTTTTTAAGCAGTATCCCAGCCAGCATGGCCATATCGGAAAGTTATCGGTAATTGGTCGTAATGTCGGCAGATCGGCCCGATATCTATCCGTTATCTATCCGTATCTGTCATAGACATCGGGCCGATATGCAGACTTGCCGCTCTGTTACCGATATCTATCCTCTGTTACCGATATCTATCCGATATCGGTAACAGTGCGGCAAGGCCCGATGTCTATCCGTTAATCTATCAGTTATCTGTATATAGGAAACATATCGGTCCAACATCGGTCCGATATAGGCTTGCTGACTGGGTTTGTGTGTTCTTTTTATGATTTTGCTCAAAAGATATCGGTCAGCATGCTAAATTATTAATCTGAATGAATATAGCACATTTCGTTTAATGTCCTATTATTATATCTCGGACCAACGTCAGACCGACGTAAGTTTGTATCAATTGATACCATATATCGGACCTCTGTCGGTCCGATATAACACGCCATGAATCCATAAAAGGAGTAATGACATGTCATTTTTGAATATTGTATATTTATTGATAATGTAAACAGATATTCCTCGCAAATGTCCTTTTTTTACATTGCAAAATGATGCTACCTACATTCACAAGAGTTTTATTTATTGCTAATGAATATTTTTCCAATCGAGCTAATTGAGATAAGCACCAATAAAAAATATATATAAGGTAGTATATATAGTGAAAAAATGTCAGCATTCATTAAATCGACTTTATAAAAAGAAATCGGACGGAATTAAACGCCCGATGATCTTGTATGTTGTGAAGCATATATTTGGGATTGGTAATGCGATGCTCTAGCTACATACTGTGCTAGATGGATGGTGACAATAGAACGAATTTGATGTGTTTCTGACAGATGTCATTTTGATACTGGGACCACTTCGGATCGAAACTATATCGGATAGATAACTAACCGATATTGGACGATGATGGATTGTAAACTAAAACGATATCTAACCGATATCTGACCGATAATGGATAGTAAACTAAAACGATATCTAACCGATATTGGACCGATGTGTAGCCGACAAAATATCGTCCGACTTGAAGCCGATAGGCACGCAGATCTCGGGCCGATATCGTTTGCGATACTGGTCCGATAAAAAAAAATATTGGGCCGATGAAGGCTAGATATAGGATTGCTGGCTGGGATATCATGATTCACCAAATCGAATGCTTTCCGAAAATCTACCATAACACATCCTACAAATTTTCCTTCATTTATTGTTTTCAACCATTTATCAATATAAAGAATTAAAGCTGTTTAGGTCGAGCGGCCTGATCTAAAACCACTTTGAGATAGATAGAATAATTTATAGTAATTCAGAAATGATGTCAACTTTATACTCACGTACTTTTCAATTAACTTTGATAATGTGGGTAATATAGAAATTGGACGGTAATTGTTAACTTCATCTTTACAACCACTCTTAAAGTGTGGACTTACCTTTGCTTGCTTCCAAGTGGTTGGACATATACCACTGGATAAACTTTTAATTGATATGTGATACTTTCGGATATAATATTAGCTGATAATTTAAGTAAACGAGGACCAATACAATCCAGCCCATTGCTTTTGATATATCAAACGAAGATAAAAACTTTCTCACAAAACTTTCCTCAAAAGGAATGGTAAATTCAATACCATTTGGCACTTTAGAATCGATCTATGTTTTGAGATCATCAAAATTTTAAATTTGAATATTTTCCTGCAATTTTGACGCAACAAAATAATCATTAGAAGTGTTTGCCATACCAACATCATCAGATATTAATTGATTATTTGTGTTAACACCTAAATGATTTCTACATTTCCCCCATTATTTGATTCCCCATATTCTTTGAATATTATCCATACAGTTCGAGGATCATTCTTCCCTTCTTTAATTTTCGATTTATATGTTTCTATTTTGGCAGTTTGTATCATTGCGGTGACTGTATTCCTTAACATTCTATATCAGTCCTTTCTTCAATTTTCTATTTATTTGTTTCGTTTTTGGCAGTTTGTATCATTGCGGTGACTGTACTTTTTAGAATTTTATATCTCTCAGAGTTTTTATTTATTTTACATTTATTTCTTTCCTTAATACAATCAAGAATTTTGTGGTGGTGTGAAAGCCAATCTGGCTGATGTTGATTTTTAATTCTGTGACTTGTTAAAGGAGCGTGTTTATCTACTCTTTCCGTACACAGTGTAACCCAAGCATCCGATGCTTCATTTCTATTGTCAACAATGTCCCATTATACAGCGCTAAGATCATTTATAAAATCGGTTTCATTCAAATGATTAAACGATCTGTAAGTAATTGACTGGTGTGTGTTTTTATGTATATAAGATCTCAATTTCCGATTACAGAATATGGCATAATGGTCACTTTTTACCTAATTTTCTAACACATACTTGAGAAATATTTTTTCAGTATTTGTGTAAATGTGATCAATTAAAGTACTGCACATGTGTCCTTAGTAACTCGTGTAGCTTCTGATACTAATTGCCTGTACCCTAAAGAGGCAATAAAATTCAACCATTCACGACTGATTTCATTATTCAATAAATTCTTATTTATATCACTAAAAATAATTGTTTCTTTACCCATGTTTGATGCGTCCTCAATTAACTGTTCAAATCTATCTACCCATTCAATTTTTGAATCTGGAGGTCTATACATATTACATACTAAAACTGATTTGCCTTTTTCTAATACTTTTTCTAACCAGAGGCAATCAATATCATTTATTTCCAGATCCTCTCTACGTTTAGCATTGATACCATTTCGAACATATTAAACTATAATGCCGCCGCCACCATTTGAAATATTATCCCTACGAAAAAGTGTTTGAAATCCATTTATTTTGAAAATATTTAAATTTTCATGAGCTTTTGTTTCAGACACATTTTGATATAAACATATGTAAATCCTTATTGTGTGGCGTTGTTAATAAAATATTAACTTCAGCAAATTTACACAAATAAGAATCACAAAAACCTTGAGTATTCAAAAGCCCTAAATTTAACCCTTTATTTTTCAGATTTAAATCAATTCCCTTCGTGCCATTTATATTATAAGTATCAATAGCTGCAGAAGAATTTATATAACCATGATGAATTGTATATAAAGTTGTGTTAATATCTGATTCTGTACTATTAAAACTTGTATCATCAGGGTCGTTTCTGAAATACTAATAGTAATTGAGTGATCGTCCTCTAGTAAAACAGTTCAATTTGCAATATTCAAAATAGATGGAACTTTCATCTCACATGTATAACTTATTTTTATAGCAACATATTGTGTATACAAACGTCTCAGATATTCAGTTTCGATGCAAGTGCATTTCATTTTCTCAGAACCACAATTTGCGCATATATTACTTAACACTGAATAACAATGTTCTAAACATACTGCACTTGCACCGTAAGAGGCACAGTGGCCTGATTCCTAACAGTTTGTATTCATACACTCATTCTGCTTGTATCAAATCACATTGCAATAGTAGCATGCGACACTCATTTTCCTATCGCATATCGCACATCAGGTTGCCAAATATTCCATATTTGTACGATTGCTTTCGCGCGGAAAATACCGTCCTTGTGGTGCATGTTGAAATCTCCTTGAGTTTGAGTGGTCATCATAATGATGATCATTTTAAGACGTTATGTGGCTATATTCCGACTGTGAACCCTGATCCCGTCGATCATAAAACGTCTGACTAGCTCGATTTGATGTCTGGCCGTTTGATTGAAATGTACGCATGTACGTGCACCTGTAGAAATTCGATACAACTGGGACAATTATATCTATTGTTCCCAGCATGCGCTTTAGGTCTCACTACAGAATTACCTCCCTTGGGCAGGACGGTAGAAGATTCCTACACCGTGAACAACTAGGGCTGTGGTAATCGGTTTGCTCTGAACTTGGAAATGTGCAATCATTCTCTTATTTCTGCCTTCAGGTGACAAGATTGGAACATGTTCATGACTTCTGCCAAGTTTGGATGCCACTGGGTGATTTTCGAGGAAGATATGATAATTTGAAAATGGGTAGGAATACAGATGAATTATCAGTGAAATGGAGCTAGTTTTGAGGGGTACTGAAAAAGACTGGAATTTAAAAAAAAAAAATCTGGTCAACTTTTGATTTTTTGTGGATATTCTGAGCTTCAGAGGAAGGTTTGCAGATTGAGGGGAGATTTAAAGACCAATGGACAGTTTAAAGTATGTTCGCAGTGGTCCACAAGTGACCAATACTACATATATTATATAGTGTTGATTAATTCACTAGTGAGACGTTTACGACAGAGTATGATAACATTGTAATATCTATCAACCGGATTTCCATTTTGTATAAATGGAGTGAACAAATCAATACACTGTAATCCAAATTGTGTTACAAGCTTGGAGATGCGGTTATTATAGTCCCGCTACATCTCTGCGAGGGCATAGTTCACACAGAAGTATTTCACATGTGGCATTTTTTCCAGGGATGTATTCAACTGAGTCTCGAAGCTTTCTGGGTCTCTACCACGAGCTGCATCGTTGCCACCAATAAACAAAATGACCGTCTTAAAAGTGTTCATATCATATAGTAATATCGTGTCAATGCCAGAGCCACTAATTGCGTTTTTGTACACACCGCTCAACATGCCCTTTAGATTAATGCCGTATTTATACAGTAAACAGATTATGAAATAACTGTTTTACTGTAATAAATAAATGTTATAAATAGAGGATCTTACATGAGTACTCATTCATTATTGAATTTATTAAACGAGTTGCAAAATGATATAATTATAATGCGAGGCTCTTGCCGAGCATTATATCATTTTTGCTAACGATTTTAATAAATTCAATAATGAATGAGAACGAATGTTAGATTCTATTTATCACATAACTTTTATTGCATTTTGCCTGTCGCTTTAACAAGTCAGAAAACGTACATTAACGTGACGTCCATGACGTCATTAACGTTATGTTATACCACTAGTGGAATATCGAAAATATTGAATGGTGTTATTACACTCCCACACGAAATGTTATGTGATAAATGATTTTTTTCCAGAATTTTATGAAAAATAGCTCTCAAATTTCCAATTGTGACGGTATGGTTTATGTTTCCAGTATAAAGAAGAAACACATTGTGACAGGATACATGAAAACCGCTTTTACGGGTCGCCCGTATTTATACTTAATGGGCTTGTATTTGGGATGATGGGGGATACGTGGTGAATGCTTTTACGGGTCGCCCGTATTTATATTCAATGAGTAAGTGTAAGAGATGACGAGGTATACGTGACGACCGCTTTTACGGGACACCTGTATTAATGGGCTTGTATTGGGGATGATGAGGGATGCGTGACGACTGCCTTTATGGGTAACGACCGTTTTTACCGGTCGCCTGTATTTACACTTAATGGGCTTGTATTTGGGATGACGAGGGATACGTGACGACCGCTTTTACGGGTCACCTGTATTAATGGGCTTGTATTGGGGATGATGAGGGATACGTGGCGACTACTTTTATGAGTCACTCGTATTTAAACTTAATGGGCTCGTATTCGGGATAATGAGGGATACGTGATGACCTCTTATTTGGTTCGCCTCTACTTATACTTATTGGACATTGAGTGTGGTTGTATGTATGTGTGTCATGTTCACGATGGTGTTTTTTTGGATTGCGTTGAAAGACTCGAAGAAGACTCCCGTTCCACGCGGAGAGTAAATGTCAGAATAGTTTGGACAAAGAGAATCCATATAGATCTCTGTTGCTGCTGGAGATGTTGTATTTTTCAGTGCAAAGCTAGCTTTCCAGATTATACACATCCACACTGTAATGTCTCATCAACACATTATAGGTTATTTGGAGCAGCCCCAGAGACTGGAATACAGGAATATGCCCTACTCATGCTATCGCATAGATTCCAATCGTTCTTTGGAGGATTTACTCTGATTTACTGGACCTTCCGGTTTATGCCCCTATCCGTAGTTTCGTGGGAAGCATTCATTGAAAACCTTCCATATGCAGTTTCAGTAAGCCATACTTACACCGATAAGATGGGAATTAGACAATTTGTCTAGGTGCATTACATTTAAAGGAACTCCTCATTATCTACAGTACATTAGACCTACATGTATATCAAGCTAAAACATTGGTTACTGGTATAGCTTATTGTACAAACCTGTATTAAGTGTGGTGTCGACATTATTGTCAGTGATTACATTAGTTACCATGTAACATGCATTGAACAGATCCTGGAAATTTTCATCTGGCATCCATTTAATCAATTCATGACAGGCTGCCGTTTTAATGAATGACCGCAGTAGTCATAACGTGGACTTTATACATTTGATATGGCCCTAGGGGAATGACAATATCAATAATCTTGGCCTTTTTCCCGCAAGAACCTACTTTAAAATTAGCCATTGAAGTCAATGTTGATGTTTTGACAAGCAGACGAACTATGGGAAATAACTTCAATGTAATCAAATATGACGAGATGTTTTGATTACCCCCGCTGAAATGATGAAACAAAAAAGAGAATAGACTAGATCTAGTAATAAATAATAAATGTTTGTACGAATACACCAAAGTAATGCGGAAGTAATCCGGTATGCAAGACAACTGTATACAGTAGTAGAGACATGTAACGCATTCTCCCCATTTAGGGTGGACGCAAGCCATGCTTCAAGGTATCTTTTCCATTTAGGGTGGACGAAAGGTCATGTTACAGGGCATCTCTCCCATTTAGGGTGGATGCAAGGACATGTTTCGGGGTATCTCTCCCATTTAGGGTGGACGCAAGGCCATGTTTCGGAGCATCTCTCCCAATTAAGGTGGAATCAAATCGATGTTTAGGAGCATATCTCGCATTTAGGGTGGACGCAAGGCCATGTTTCAGAGCATCTCTCCCATTTAGGGTGGACGCAAGCCATGCTTCAAGGTATCTTTTCCATTTAGGGTGGACGAAAGGTCATGTTACAGGGCATCTCTCCCATTTAGGGTGGACGCAAGGACATGTTTCGGGGTATCTCTCCCATTTAGGGTGGACGCAAGGTCAGGTTTCGGAGCATCTCTCCCAATTAAGGTGGACGCAAGTCCATGTTTCGTAGCAACTCTCCCATTTCGAGTGGAAGCAAATCCATGTTTAGGAGCATATCTCGCATTTAGGGTGGACGCAAGGCCATGTTTCAGAGCATCTCTCCCATTTAGGGTGGACACAAGGTCATGTTTCAGAGCATCTCTCTCCCATTAAGGGTGGAAGCAAGGCCATGTTTCAGAGCATCTTTCCCATTAAGGATGGACGCAAGGCCATGTTTCAGAGCATCTCTCCCATTTAGTATGGACGCAAGGCCATGTTTTAGAGTATCTCTCCCATTTAGGATGGACGGAAGGCCATGTTTCAGAGTATCTCTCTCATTAAGGATGGACGCAATGCCATGTTTCAGAGCATCTCTTTATCAGTTTCAGAGCATCTCTCCAATTTAGGGTGGACGCAAGGCCAAGTTTAAGAGCATCTCTCCCATTTAGTTAGGACGCGAGTCCATGTTTCCGAGCATGTCTCTTATTTAGGGTGGACGCAAAGCGATGTTTCAGAGCATCTCTCCCATTTAGGGTGGACGCACGGCCATGTTTCAGAGTATCTCTCCCTTTTAGAGGACGCAATGCCATGTTTCAGACCATCTCTCTCATTTAGAGTGGACGCAAGGTCATGTTTCAGAGCATCTTTCCCATTTAGGGTGGACGCAAGGCCATGTTTCAGAGCATCTCTCACATTTAGGGTGGACGCAATGCCATTTTTCAGAGCATCTCTCTCATTTAAGTTGGACGCAAGGTCATGTTTCAGAGCATCTCTCTTTCAGTTTCAGAGCATTTCTCCCATTTAGGTTGGACGCAAGGCCATGTTTCAGAGCATCTCTCTTTCAGTTTCAGAGTATCGCTCCCATTTAGGGTGGACGCAAGATCATGTTTCAGAGCATCACTCCCATTTAGGGTGGACGACGTAAGGCCATGTTTCAGAGCATCTCTCCCATTTAGTGTGGACGCAAGGTCATGTTTCAGAGCATCTCTCCCATTTAGGGTGGACGCAAGGCCATGTTTCAGAGCATCTCTCTCATTTAGGGTGGACGCAAGGTCATGTTTCAGAGCATCTCTCCCATTTAGGGTGGACACAAGTCCATATTTTTGAGTATCTCTCTCATTTAGGGTGGACGCAAGGTCATGTTTCAGAGCATCTCTCCCATTTAGGGTGGACGCAAGGCCATATTTTAGAGTATCTCTCTCATTTAGGGTGGAAGCAAGGCCATGTTTCAGGGCATCTCTCCCATTTAGGGTGGACGCAACGCCATGTTTCAGAGTATCTCTCTCATTTAGGGTGGACGCAAGGTCATGTTTCAGAGCATCTCTCTCATTTAGGGTGGACGCAAGGTCATGTTTCAGAGCATCTCTCCCATTTAGGGTGGACGCAAGGCCATGTTTCAGAGCATCTCTCCCATTTAAGGTTGACGGACGCAAGGTCATGTTTCAGAGCGTCTCTCTTTCAGTTTCAGAGCATTTGTCCCATTTAGGATGAACGCACGGCCATGTTTCAGAGCATCTCTTCCATTTAGTTGGACGCAATGCCATGTTTCAGAGTATCTCTCTCATTTAGGGTGGACGCAAGGTCATGTTTCAGAGCATCTCTCTCATTTAGGGTGGACGCAAGGTCATGTTTCAGAGCATCTCTCCCATTTAGGGTGGACGCAAGGCCATGTTTCAGAGCATCTCTCCCATTTAAGGTTGACGGACGCAAGGTCATGTTTCAGAGCGTCTCTCTTTCAGTTTCAGAGCATTTGTCCCATTTAGGATGAACGCACGGCCATGTTTCAGAGCATCTCTTCCATTTAGTTGGACGCAATGCCATGTTTCAGAGTATCTCTCTTTCAGTTTCAGAGCATCTCTCCTATTTAGGGTGGACGCAAGGCCATGTTTCAGAGCATCTCTCCCATTTAAGATGGACGCAGTGCCATGTTTCAGACCAAAATCAAGTACATGTTCATAACTGTTGAGATTTTAGGCGGGATGGGATGCTTCCGCACCCTTACTCCCAATCCGGCCCCTTTCTCTGCAAAGTCTTCGTACGCATGGCTGAATTCACCACTTGTCGGGAAGATACTTAACACCTTTGCTCCTCTAATCCTTATAAAACACTCTTATCAGGACGGAAGGATGTAAAACCTGCTATCTTCACCGCGTGCACGTCGCTGAGTGGGCACTGTCTACAATCAAGAGGGTGGCCTACTGGGTCGACCCTTGCCAGCACCCACGAATCAGAGATAGATGGGTTGCGGATTTGGTGTACTTGTAGTATAGCCGATGGGCGTATATGACGCAGTACTAAACGGAATGACTGCTGACTGACCGGGAGCGAAGATGTTTCCTTCGTCCCGCCAACGTGGAACAACGCCAAGAACAATTACAGAAGTGTGGAAGCCTGGCGGTGTACACGGAGCGAAGGAGTCAACAACCTGCGTGCCTGTAGAAGTATAGAACTATATTACGATAATTGCTATAGCCACCGGGGACGGAGGTTGTAGTTGGCGGGTGCGGCCCTCAAAGGGATCGCTTCCAGTAGCGGATGTGGACAGCACCACCTAGACGTCGTCCAGACCTCCTACTTCACCGCCGCAGCGAAAACTATAGAGCGAAAGCGACAACCACCAACATACGATCAACAGAGACGACTACACAGCACCACAGCAGCACCAGATCAACCAACACGCTCATCTAGAAATTTCCAGACTATATTGTACCCATCTCGGTGAACCGTGAGGATCATTGAGTATGTTGGCGGGGGGACTATAAACCTTAGAACTACACACACACACACACACACAGACACGTAAGGATGTATGTTTGTCAGTTCATCCCTCAAGGCGTGATTTGTTCAGATATGCCATTAATTTACACAGAGAAAATGAGTGTTTTGAATCATTTATAAGGGATCGCGTCACGGGTTTAAAAAGTTTAAAGGGTCACGGTTACATGAAGGGATCGCGGAATACCTGTTTTAGAACTTAAGGGAAGGCGGTGCCCCCAATGCCCTAGATGGCTGGGGAATTCCCATCCGAAAACGAGGGTTTATCTTTGATATAAACTCAGCACACTTGGAGTTTGGGGTGAATGTCATCATGTATGTGTATCAAAATATTACATCTAGGGTTAAATACCAAACCAGCTTGAGCTCAGATTTTGATTGTTTCTTAGGCGATTGCTTGTCTTCGTTCTTATTTTCAAGTTTTTTCTGAATGACATTAACAGCGAATTTATTATCAATAGTAGCGAAGGCACTGATTGTGGAATGATAAAGACGTATACAGATGGATATCTGCGTTATTAAGCCTTTATGGTATGTTTTTAAATGATTTTTTTCACATAAGAAATTAAGAAATTATAGATGTTATATTCGAAAATTATGTTTTGTTCTAGTAACGTCCATAACATTGTGTGTTTTAAAAAGCATTTGTAATGTTAATATTGTTTATCATCCGATTTTGATAATTCTTTCACTTTTTCTAAATCTCAATAATACCGATTGTTTGGCTGTTCTCTTTAGTTCTAACTGACATAATTATGTTTATTAAACTGTGTTGTTCTACCTCATATAGCACTTTCTTCAGATAAAATTAGCTGTATGGTCATGGTCACACGTATAAAGTAATTTTACCGTCATGGTCACATGAATAATATAGGGCGAGGCGGGGGACCCGGTGGGGGACATGGGGACGTGGGGAGGGGTCGTGAATGGCAAATTTCGCAAATTTCTGTCCACCCGAAATACACATAGCTTTTAACTGCATGCGCGGATAGAGGATTAGGGGATTAGGGAGGGTGAAGGGTACCCGGCCATAACAAAAGATATATTGTGTTTGTATTGCTACCAAATACCCTTCCAAGTAGCCTCTAGTTACATTTTGGAACAGAACTGAATGTGTATATTACCTCCTTGGAATACATTACATGTGCAGCAGCTGATTTCGTAGAATATGAGCTGCCTCAAGGCCAAGCATATTGCGACGTCTCCCCAACCCCACAACACCCCACCTCACGTGCAACTGATGACGCGGGTCCAGGATTAGGGTGTCCGCCCATAAAAATCCGTTAGCATCCACTTCTCTCCCGGCAGCCTACCCACTCTCCACCCCCACACACCAACAACAAAACAATGCTCTCGGCCCGTTTCTACAGAGGTGCCAGGATTAGAGGTTCCCTCAGAATTGCCCTTCTTGGTCTGCACCTGATTGGCGTTTAAAGTTAAATGTGTCATGTAATTGATTGTAAATGCCCCTTGGCAGAATAACAAAGGCTTTTTGTAAGTCAATATATTGATCGGGTCTTCGTGTTAAAAATCCACTCACCACCGCGCACGAGCATAAGCCATCTACGGACATTAGTCGTTAAATTCGGCCATTTTGCTTTTTAATGGGTTTAAACTTCAGGCCGAGAAAATGCACAACAAGTCAGTTTGATGTTTGATTCAGAAATGGACGGATGAATAGATGTGGTAAGTTTCTTTCCCCTATTCCCTTTAATTCAGCCTCATGAGCACACTGCAGTGTTTTATCATTGTTATCCAAGTATTCGGGAAAAATTCATTGTTTATTACATGTGTATCGTTACATAACTTGTCGATTCATTCATTTTGGCGCAAGGTACCCTAAGTTCTGCCAATCATATTTAGCTCGAATATTCAGCAGCATTGATTTCTATGGAACGCTAAAGATGGCTTTCTAGGAACATTGCATTTATTTATTGTGGGTACGTTATTATATTATGTACACGTTTGGTCACGGGGCAAAGAATACGGCCACTGCAGATCCCTTTGGAGGGGTAGGCAGAGGGGTAGAATCCCCCCCAAATTCATGTTCATTTTATCATTTTGTGTTCATGTTCATTAAAGGTCTTCATCATGATCCCTGCATTGTTTCAGGTGCTATCTCGCTCGCATCAAAAGAGCAGTGGCAGAAAAACAATAACGTGGCTCCAGCGTAAATGGAGTTTCTACGATAGAATTTGCAGCAACTCTGCAGTTCAGCGTGAGAAGGTTCTAGGCCCATTTTCCATATTTTATCTCGATGTACATGGAAGATGAGCCTGGCATGTTCATGCATTTTAGGCGCCATATAACCTTTTCATGTGTTGGTGCGCCTTAAAACCCCAATTCAATCAATTATAATATGAACTGGCGTATGTATTAGCTCTACTATTCGAAGAATAAGACAGCTTATGTACTCACTCCGGCGTCGGAAGTTTGTTTTTGTTTTTCTTTGTGTTTACAGATCTATATTACTTACATTTTGTGTCTTAGTTAAAGCAGATTTGGCCATGAGCTTTCTTGTAGTAGTATCTTAAGGACTGCATAAGTAATTTTGGTTCCTATAATCCATGGGCTCTCATGAAACCCAACGTTTGATATCTCTTAAAATGTGCAATGCCCAGTTTACAGGTCTATATCTCTTATATTGCTTATACTAGTTCAATCAAATGTATGCACTGGTTTCCTTAAAGCATTATCTAAGGGATTGCTTAATTATCTCTTATTTTGCTTATACTAGTTCATTCAAATGTAGGCACTGGTTTCCTTAAAGCATTATCTAAAGGATTGCTTAATTATCTCTTATATTGCTTATACTAGTTCAATCAAATGTAGGCACTGGTTTCCTTAAAGCATTATCTAAAGGATGCTTAATTATCTCTTATATTGCTTATACTAGTTCAAACAAATGAAGGCACGTGTTTCCTTAAAGCATTATCTAAAGGATTGCTTAATTATCTCTTATATTGCTTATTCTAGTTCAATCAACTGTAGGCACTGTTTCCTTAAAGCATTATCTAAAGGACTGCTTAATTATCTCTTATATTGCTTATACTAGTTCAATCAAATGTAGGCACTGGGTTCCTTAAAGCATTATCTAAAGGATTGCTGCTTAATTATCTCTTATATTGCTTATACTATTTCAATCAAATGTAGGCACTGGGTTCCTTAAAGCATTATCTAAAGGATTGCTTAATTATCTCTTATATTGCTTATACTAGATCAATCAAATGTAGGCATTCGGTTCCTTAAAGCATTATCTAAAGGATTGCTTAATTATCTCTTATATTCCTTATTCCAGTTCAATCAAATGTAGCCACTGGTATTTTAAAGTATTATCTCAAGGATGCTTAATTATCCCTTATATTGCTTATACTAGTTCAATCAAATGTAGGCACTGGTTTCCTTAAAGCATTATCTAAAGGATCGCTTAATTATCTCTTATATTGCTTATACTATTTCAATCAAATGTAGGCACGGGGTTCCTTAAAGCATTATCTGAAGGATTGCTTAATTAACTTCTGTCTTTTTGACTCCCAAAGAACCCAAACTGTGATGGCCAATAAAGTGTACGGTAAAGGCATATCAAGGTGTGCGTGTAAGCTGTTGAATATATCTATTCATTGTATACTAGAATGTTCTCTTTATCGGGATTTTAGAGAGGTGTATATAAAAAGGTTTTATGGGAAAATAGCAAAGATACCTACATTTATAGAATTGTTGCAATCAAAAATGTTAAAATTGTTACAAATCTCGCCATTTTCATTTTTAAAAGCTTTCAAAAAAGAAATGAAACTTACTATATAACATAGGAGAATTCCTCCTCTTATAATAATATGTGTTTGCCTACTTGCTTATTTATCATATACGTCAAATGAAATATCTACCTGATGTAAAAAATCTTATACTTTTCTACTTTAGATGTAAGGGTTACATAATTTAAGATTACAAGAAACAATAATGGTATGACGATTATATACTCAGTTGCAATAGAAAGTGGACACTGAGTTTTGTTTAGATTTAATTGTATACAGTTTTTTTAGAATTAATTAAAACGTTTTTATCTTTCATGTTTAATTTGTTTTTCAATAGATCGAAAAGTTAAGGGACTGTCGCTTGATAAAGAGGATAGGGTGTAAAGTAACATTTTCAAAGTGTCCAGTTTCTTTTGCAACTGAGTATATAAACAGTCGGACGATAATTAATATATTGAATATACTGATAAAATTGACGCCAGCAAACCAGAGACTGTTTAATTATGATGTATTTTGATATACTGATAGGCTATTTGGTATGTTGTATTACTAAAGTTTATCTATCTATCTTATCTATCTATTGTATCTCAAACTATTTTTCTTAGCTCAACATAATGTTGGTATGGGATTCCTTATAACATTTTATCGATGGGACTGCATAAGTAATTATCATGGTCTCCCTGGACACACATATATCCCAACTTAACAGCATATGAAAGTGCAAAAAAATGTTGGCTAAGGTAAACATCTAATATCTTTGTTGCCGTATATGTTTTACTCTTTGTATTCAACGATTAACACTATTGGGACATGGGCTCCCTCCAACCAACACCCCCTCATCACCCTACCCCCCCCCCCCCCCCCCCCCCACCGAAACTCTATCCAACCTTACCTGTGTATATGTACATGTTTCTGTATTTTTATTTTATTTCTTACACAATAACTCCCCACATCAAGAGAGATTGTGGTGGGTGTTCACTATCAAAATCTTTTGTTTTACTTCATAAATAATATGAATCCTTCATTCCTATTGTTTTGGTGGTGGGTAGGGAGTTGTGTGTGGGGTGACCCGGTGTTAGGATACAGCTAAAAATAGTTCTTTGAAGATATTCACCACAAACCCTCCCATTTCCGTGTTGATGTTGAATAGCAGACATGTGTATATGCATGATAAAGTAATTTCCCCAGAATTCTACGTCAAAATCCTCTCTTTATATTTCGGTTACATTTACCATCTTGTTGACCAGTATAAACCAGACAAATGAATAAATCAGGTATCTATGGCTATACAAACAGGTATCTATGGATATACAAACCGGTATCTATGGATATACAAACAGGTATCTATAGATATACAAACAGGTATCTATGGATAAACAAACACGCTAAACAATAACATACATAATATGTAGATGAGCCGTTAAACAACACTGAAATCATTAAAATCCGCAGCCTTCCTATATATGTTAGTGTTACTTATTAGACAGTTTAATAGTTTATTTAAGATCTCTTCGGCCTTCCTATGTATGTTAGTGTTAATTAGTATACAGTTTACTAGTTTATTTAAGATCTGCCGCCTTCCCATATATGCTAGTGTTAATTATTAGACAGTTTAATAGTTTATTAAAATACGCAGCCTTCTTATACTTGTTAGTGTTACTTATAAGACAGTTTAATAGTTTAAGATCTACCGACTTCCTATATGTGTTAGTGATAATTTTTAGACAGTTGAATAGTTTGTCTATTCCGATACGATACTATCTACAATATAACAATTCATAACATATAACTTTGCCATTATTTTTAGAATTACAACAGACTATATGAGACTACATGTTTCGTCTCAAACTAAAGGTTAGTTTTTGGATTCGGTATAAGTGCGTACAAAACAGTATTGAAATGCGCAAAATCTTTCCGGAGGCCAAGTTCGGTTACGTTAACGATCTGCTTATAACAGGGTCGTTATCCACACACTATCTCTGATTCAGTTCCAAGTACTTCACGCGTGTTCCAGGACATCGATTACACGGATGTTCTACCACTACCGACTCCAAACATGTTAGATCTATTTATAGAAGCACCATGATTATTGTATATTGTATTTTATGGATTGAACCACTCTGTTCCCCTCGCACATTTGGTAACACGTCTTAATATTAGTGTCAATACCCTTAACTTTATGATTATTTAAGCGTTCCGTACTTTCTACACGCCATCTTCTACAACAGCTTCCCGCACTTAAAATACGCCGAAACATAAGACAGCGTCCCGCACTTTCAACACTTAGACATACATTCAACACGTCCACATACGCAACTTTCCAGGGTGCAAACATGCAACCAATAGAGAGTACCGCAAACGTGTGTGTGCTTCTGTGTGTCTCATCTGTTTCTTTAGCGTGTTATATAAAACGTGACAATGTGGGTACATTAGAGTGTAAATGCTAAACTAAACAACAGCTATTCGAACTACCTTAGTTTTAAGGACACACAGCAATCTTGAATAAAAAAAAACTAGCGCCTAGTAATCCAGCATTACTTTAAATGTAAAGGTGCAAGCATATAATGCAGTACTTATTATTAATAAGAGATTTACAAAAAAATCGTCTTTTCGTTATTTCGCCCCCGAAAAGACGACAGAACGAAAAGGCGACAGGACGAAAAGACGACAAATGCAGCGCGAAAAGACGACGGAACGAAAATACGCTATTTCAAGGACGAAAAGACGACAGAACGCCACGCGAAAAGACGAAAAGACAATACTTCAGCACGAAAAGACAATACTTCAGTACGAAAAGACGCCATTTGATATTGTCATCTTTTCTTCTTTTCGCGTGGCGTTCTGTCGTCTTTTCGCCATTGAAATGGCGTCTTTTCGTTCTGTCGTTCTGTTGTCTTTTCGTTCTGTCGTCTTTTCGCGTGTGTGTGTTTGTCGTTCTAAGGTTTATAGACCGTCCGCCAGCTAACTCCACAAGTTTCCCTGCCGCGATGGGCACAATAGAGTCTGGTCTGTTCGAGATGAGTGTGTAGGTTTGACTGGTGTTGCTGTGTAGTGTAGTCGTTTCTCTTGTAGATGTGTAGTGTTGTGTCGCTGCTGCTCTGTGTAGTTTCGCTGTGGCGGTAAAGTGGTCTGGTCGAGGTGGTCTACATCCGCTAAGGTGGTGCTCCTACATCCGCTACAGGTCGCGTTCTCTGTTTGGGGCCACACCCATCACAGTATGACCCCTGCACCGCACACTCCGCCCGCCATCCTTTCCCCTTGGTCTACTGTCAATTGTAAGCCGCACCTGGCCACCGGACTCGACTTCAGGATCTGTGGACGTCAGATGATGTGTGCTGTGATGGGACGCAGGAGACATCTTCACTTTTGGTCAAATGACACTCAAGCTACTAAACCGAGACAAACCAGTTTAGTAGTACCAGTGTTGATTACTATACGCGAATATAGTGCTCAAGCTAGTAATGTCGTATAGGGCTGGCAAGGCGACCCCTATACAAACACCTATGAGTGTCATCCGTGCCCTCTCCGCGACGTGCACGCTGTGAAGATCAGGAGAAGTCGTCTTTTCGCGCTGCATTTAATTGTCGTCTTTTCGTTCTGTCGTCTTTTCGCCTTCCGGTTGACATGCACGTTTTGGTCATTGCGCGGTGACTACTAAAAGTTGGGGACGATTTTGAATTGTTCAGGAAATGGGTAAAAAAGGCAGGATGTGTGCACCTTATGTCCAATCAATAATAAACGGAGTGTTACTATTTCTTTTAAATGTTTTTTTATAAACGCAGAATGGTTCATTTAATATAAATATTAAAACAAAATAATATAAAAATAATATTTTGACTTGTATTTTAGTACTAACTTTCCGGGACTGATACTGATGATGGACCAGTCGTACTAATTACCATGTTTGGACTTTATATTCTTATTATTTAAATTGGTATGCCGGTAACAATGTAGGATGGTTTAGCGGACATAACTATGGATTTGTTTATCTAAAAATGTAATAAAATTACTTTGTATTTAATGATTTACTTTCCGGGGCCACTTAATAATAGACACGATTTTGGCTCATATTCTTCGATCTATTCAAACAAATGACAAGCAAAATATTGACATTTAAATTTAACACTAACTTTCCGGGATCGTTTGTTGAAACCATCATATCACAATGATTATACCTTATATTTATCAATGTAGATGGTATAGCAAACATAATTAAGAATATGTTTAATATTATACTGAACTGTTAAACATGTACGTGACTGATAATTGTGCTAACGTGATTGTTCATTTGGAAGTCAATAAATGCCTTACCCTTATTTGATTTTCTCTTAAAATGTTATTTAAAATAGTTGTGTAACATAGCAAACAGTATGAGAGTGGACCTTTGTTGATGGTAATACCTTAATAGTTTTGAACTATATCTACACCATATGAAATATAATAGTCAAGAAAGGGGGTAACACATATACACGTTCTAATATTTAATATATTAGCTCGAATCTTTCGAAAAAAAGAGAGTAATTGTCTGATGTTTTTATGTACATGTAAGCTTTTATCTCCGAAACTGATTTACATAATGAACTGGAACTTTATACATGTGTTATACAAGATCATACAGCAAGGTTACGGCCATACACAACTATTAAATATGAACTAATTTAAGATCCTCTGTTCATATAATATACATATTGCAATTAAATCTTGACACTTTCAAAAAGAACTGATTAAGATAAAGCCAAACACATAATTCTCACTTCAATATTCATTATATAAGGTGTGAAAAACTAATTAATGAGTTGCAGAACCAATACAATTCATTACTTTTATACGACATGCCATAATTACATGTTTATTGCCTTTCGCAAGACTAGTGTTCAATATAATTATGATGACCATTCTGCGTTTATATAAACGACTTAACAGAACTAGTAACCTTCGTTTATTATTTATTGAACATACGGTATGCACACTCCCTGTCGATTTTGCCCGATTCTCCGACAGTTCAAATTCGTCCCGATTTCTAGAAGACAACCGGAAGGCGAAAAGACGACAGAACGAAAAGACGACATAACAACGAACGAAAAGACGACAAATGCAGCGCGAAAAACGACAGAACGACAAAACGAAAAGATGCCATTTCAAGGGCGAAAAGACGACTGTCGTTTTTTCGCCCTTTAAATGGCGTCCTGTCGTTCTGTAGTTTTGTCGTCTTTTCGGGGCGAAATAACGAAAAGACAAAAAGGCAACAAATGGCAGAAATCAGCCACCATACATATGCGTAGAAAAACTAACGTGATGCCGCGGGTCCATTTTACACTATAATTGTGCTGTCTATGTTACACTGACAGTGATAATTGCAGACATAGACACCCGTGTTGGATGCATACACGCTCTGGTTAGCATATGGGCATGACTGACAGTGATATATGCAGACATTGACACCCGTGTTGGATGCATAGACGCTGTACTTAGCATATCGGCATGACTGACAGTGATACATGCAGTCATAGACACCCTTGTCGGATGCATACATGCTGTACTTAGCATATCGGCATTGACGAAACACTGCAGTTAAGTATGATGTTATATATTTGAATATGTATACATGCAACGTTCAGTTTAATATGTTCACACATCTATCTAGTCGGTGTTACCTTTGAATGATATTCATATCCGCATCCAGTCCTTATAAACGTACAGCGCATTGTAGGCTATATATGACTTCAATTTTTAGTGGTGGTCTGCCTCATACCGCCCACCTTACCCTCAGCAGAACCAGTACTGTATACCTTCCGCATCAGTTAAGAATCAACACGTTCTCACTTAAGTCGAGCTCCCAGTGGGGTTCGAACCCGCAGTGGTGAAAGGCGATAATGTTTCAAACGCAGCGTTTTTACCATGACGGCCACGAAGACGTTAGAGATATATAGAAGAACGGTACATAGAACGATTTGTAGTCGGGGAGACGTTTTACAGCCACCACACAACACTACACAAACGCTAGTGTGAATGTCAATAAATAATGAACAGGGGATATAATGGAAACAACAAACTTAAACAAAGGAGAACAGTATACTCGGTTTTATTGAATCTGCTCATGAGGGGTAATGTACGATGCAATCCCTCTCACCACTGGCTTAAGCGGTATTTTACTTTAAAGCAACACAGATCGGGCATGACCGGTAAGTGATAACGCTACTGATTTGTGCTCTTTGCAGTTGAAAGTCGTTAAAGAACACATGTGATGTTGTGAAACATTGCATATGCATATCATTTTGAATTTCGGGAGTGATTTAACTGCAATGCTTTTAAAAGTCCGAGAAGTTGTTCTTACTGTCATCAAGCATATGAACACGAGAAAGAAAGATAAATTCAATTCTGAGTTTTTTTCTGTATAACAGCTTTTGAAATTAAATAGTTTCCAAGTTTGGTTAAAGTCTTCATATAAGTATTGAATGTGTACAAAGTGTCGTTGAAACTTCAAAGAGCCATCCAGCAGCAATTTTCTATTTTTCAATTATCTTTGCATTAAAAATGCGTACACCATCTAGGATACATGCATATAGAAATCAATTGTAAAATATAGTGATCATGAAAATAGTAATCACTAACTGAACACTTGAAGACATCTCTTTAGGTCTGCTTTAAGCTAGCCTGGTGAAGATACGCGCTATCGGATAGTTATAAGGTCCGCGTTACGTGCGCTTCAAGACACCTGCTATATAGACTATTAAGAAGAAATTCTTATGTAACATGTCTATTTCTAGACTTGCCTTTAAGAACGAGTTGCAAATATAAAAGTAATAACGTCGATGCTTAGATGGACCCCATCACCCCCATTTCCGCTGTACAAGAACATCACTGGTCCGCATAATTAGTTGTGTTTTTATAAACATGATAAAGCTGACGTACTTAACAACTGTACTTTGTCGCCGATTTTGAATTTAGAAAGATCAGCTGGGGCTCATGTTTTCGTTATTGCCAGACCATAATATGAATAGAAACGACGATGATGTACTGTATTTAATGATACCCGTTAGTGGTATGCATAATGAGAAAACCTCTGCTCAAACATGAAGCTATATTGTTTCCCTGCGTCTCCAAAATGTCATGATGAGTATTGTAAATGCGATTTTCCCTATATTGCAATAGTTATTACGTGTTCTAAATTTGAACCTCGGAGTAGGGTATGTATTATTACCATGTCATACATGTATCTACCATCAAGGTCTGATATACATTTAAGGACAGTTTGGTGAACTTGTTTAGGGTTTGACACCAACATTTCGGTTACGTAGCTAGCTCCAAAATGTCGTTCTACGTTATATGTCTAGGATATTCTTTTTCCATTTTAACTGGCAGCTTATATTACCCTAGTGAATTGTTTATAGAAATGGTGTTCTTTTTTGCGTTAAGAAAGGGATACCGGTATTTGAGACATTGTGATGACATTTTATGTAAAATTTATATTATTGTTTCCATTATTTACTGACACATATGTTGCCATCGCCATTGATATTTGTTTTAAGATTCCAGTTATCCGTACAACGGGATATATAACACGATTTATTATAGGTTATATCTATTTTAATAGTAATCTAATTCAGCTGCCGTATCCTCATATGGGTTTTGTGTTTTTCTATGGTTAACATATTGTGAATCACGTAGTTGTCGATAAGCATGCATTACAACTAAAAATTCCCAGTGAACTCATCTAAAAAACTTGAATGGTATAAACACAAACTTTTGCAATGTTCAAAGGTTACCGTTTTATTTGCTGAAATATCGTTTTCGTAGTTGAGTCTGCTGAAGTGTAGCATGCGATAGTTATTATGTACATATTACAAAACAAACGTCATTAGTCTCTGTAACGCAGTTGTTTGAGGCATGGTGTTTGTTCTAGGGAAGTGAGGGTTCAAGTCTGCTGATACACTTTTCCTTTTTCTTATTTTCAATACTATCTGTTTGTATGGTGTTTTACGTTATGTTCAGCACATGTAAGGTTATATATGACGGTCGATGTTTTGGGGTGGAGGCAGACCACCCACTTTTCCTGGGTAGAACCAGTACTGTACACCTTCCGCCATCCGTAAGAATCGACACTTCCTCACTTACAAGCCGAGCTCCCAGTGGGATTCAAACTCGCAGCGGTGAGAGGTGAAGGTTTACAACGCAACAGGTGAACAATTGTATTTCTGTGCTGATGTGTACTTCTAGCACGTCGTGCTACAAGGATGAATTGTAATCAATATGTAAGGCATGTTAAGGTATCTGAACAGATAGAAGCGAGGTCGCCAAAATTGATTGTTTGGTAGGAAGAACTGATGGTAAACATCAGAAAGAATGTGTCTGGTTAAAAAAACGGTCGTGTCGTGTTTATGTCTCCGTGACATTTTTTTTCAATATTGTTTTAACATCCGTGACTTGATCTATTATTTTGTTAAATTGTCGTCTCTCGGCAGCTATTTTACGCTTGCATAAAACATTGTTTGTTTCATATTTTGCATCATACGATAGGTAATAATTCCCGCGGTGTGTGTTTAAACATTAGGCGATTATATTACTTTTTAATTTGCAACACAGCTTTTATAGGCATCTCACACAGACAGAACTTGATGAAAGCTGTAGACCAGTACTGAAAGACACACCTTTAGTTAGCTAACAGTCTTCACGGAAACTCTTAACTAGCGGCTAAAGAGTGCTCTTTAAGGCGCTAATCATTAAAAACACTTTAAACATATCTGGATTATTGCTCTTCGAGCTAACTCGAAACGAATGACGGATCTATGAAGTTATAACGTTTTACAGGCCGGCAGTTTCAATTAGATCTTCATTGTTTACATAGTTTATGAAATTTGCTTTACTTTTGAAACGTTTAATTATTATTCTAAGTCGCTTTTATTTATTTCAGACAATATCGTATGAATTCAACACAAGATATATTCGAAATAACACAAACAGAAGCTGTAAAATGCATAAGCCATAACGTCAGTAGCTGTACCAGCTGCACAGGCAACACCAACAAAAGTATCCCTACAAACTGCATCATCAGTAGCTGTATAAGCACCATCAGCCACAAAAACAGCAGTAGCTGTATAAGCTGCATCAACGGCAACAACAACAGTAGCAGTAAAAGTTGCATCAGCAACAACAATAACAGTAGCTGTATACGCTCCATCAGCCACAAAAGCAACAGTAGCTGTATAATCTCCATCAGCAGCAACAACACCAAAAACAGTAGCTGTCTAGCTGCATCAACAGCAACAACAACAGCAACAGTATAAGCTGCATCAGCCACAACAATAACAGAAGCTGTATACGCTCCATCAGCCACAAAAAGCAACAGTAGCTGTATAATCTCAAATCAGCAGCAAAACCACAAGTAGCTGTTTCAGCTGCAAAAGCAAACCAACTGAAGTAGCTGTATAATCTGTACCGCATCCACACCAGCAATAGCTGTATCGGCTGCAGCAGCAACGCCAAATACAGTAGCTGTATAGTTGCATCAGCAGCAACAACAATAATAGCTGTATATGCTCCATCAGCCATAACAACAACAACAGCAGTAGCTGTTTAAGCTGCATCCCCCACAACAACAACAACAACAACAACAACAACAGTAGCTGTATAAGCTGCATCACCCACAGCAACAACAACAACAACAACAACAATAGTTGTTTAAGCTGCATCACTCACAACAACAACAACAACAACAGTAGCTGTATAAGCTGCATCACCCACAACAACAACAACAACAACAACAACAACAACAACAACAACAACAACAACAACAACAACAACAACAACAACAACAGTAGCTGTATACTTGCATCAGCAGCAACAACAACAGTAGTTATATAAACTCCATCAGCCATAAAAGCAACAGTTGCTGTATAAGCTCCACCAACTTCAACAACAAATAGTAACAGTATCTGTATAAGCTGTGTCACACACAAAAACAACAACAGTAGCTGTATACGCTGCATCAGCAACAACAACAACACCAGTGTTTGTATACGCTGTATCAGCAACAACAACACCAGTATCTGAATACGCTGCATCAGCAACAACACCAGTAGCTGTATACGCTGCATGGGCAACAACAGCAACAGTAGCTGTATACGCTGCATCGGCAACAACAGCAACAGTAGCTGTATACGCTGCATCAGTAACAACAATAACAGCAACAACAACAACAATAGTTTTATACGCTACATCAGCAACAACAACACCAGAAGCTGTATATACTGCACCAGCAACAACATCAACAGTATCTGTATACGATGTATCAGCAACAGCATCACCAGTAGCTGTATTAGCTGCACAAGCAACAACAACGGTTATATAACAACTTGTAAAGTATTAATAATAAATAGTTTCATTATTTTCTTAGTTGACAGTTTTCTTGACCTTTCTTAGCTTTCTAATGTATTGCCATACTGCTTTAATGACTAACTTTATGTCAAGAAGGTAATATATTAAGACGTAGTATTTACAAAAAAATACAAGTTTTGTTTACAATATGGCCATCTATAAAACTACACAATGTTACAGTAAATGCATATAGTGAAAGATAAAACATGCATCATTATATAACTTCAACCAGACAGACACATTTATTATACTTGTAATGTAATGTTACAAAATAAATGGAGTTTCATTCTTTCATTAAAAGAAAGGATCTGTATTTAATCTTAAATGTACTTAAAGAATGTGAATCTCTTATGTCAACGGGAATCATGTTCCAAACTACCATTCCTGAATATCCAAAAGTACGTTTAAGAATATTTGTTCCAGGTTTTAAATGAGCTATATCCTGCCTAGCAGCAGATCTTAAGTTATAATTTGAATTTGAAGAGAATATTATATAATGTGTTACGTAAGCTGGAGTTAAATTGTTAAGTGATTTATTAATCAAAACTCCTGTGTGCATTGAATTCATAATCGTTTAAATAAATGTGCTAATTGTTAAATATATATTTCAGATTTGCATCTGATGTAGGAAATTATTGTGTCTGTATAAAGATGCAAGACGGTGTCTTTAATAAAAGGAGCCTATTGGCGACTGTTTATTGTCGTCTGCAACAAAACAAATTTTGGAACATGAGTTGCACTAATAAGCAACAACAACACCAGTAGCTGTATACGCTGTATCATCAGCAACAACACCAGTAGCTGTATACGCTGCATCAGCAACAACAATAACAGTATTTGTATACCTTTTTATGATTTTAAGACCTTTTTTCGCCTTTGGGCGAATGTTTATTGTCGTCTGCAACAAAATACATTTTGGAACTAAGGTAGGTAATTATTTTTTTTAAAGTGCCGACCCCACGCCACCCCACAAAATCTCCGATCAGGGAAACATTGATAAGTACATCAGTCATAGAGGCGCACGTGTTGCTTTCGCTCGTGCGAGCATTTATTTACGAATAGACACATACTGCGCTTATAGTCTTGCTTGCCCTCGAAACGGTACTAGTTAAAATGTATATGAAGGCTATCAACGTTCACATTTGTATTTGTTTAAACTTGAAACTAAATATTTATATAGTTATTTGTCTGTTCAATTACAGAATCACAGAGTCACCGTACAATGTACGTGCCACTTACATGCTATCATACAATAGATTCCAGTGGGATTCCAACCTGCTGTGGTGTCAGGCGAGAAGGTTTCAATCGATGCGTCTTTACCCTCTCGACCACAGGTGTGAATTATATAAGAGGTAAGGATGAAATAAACAAAACATTTTTACATAAAAAAAAGAATAAAAAAATTGTCCTACTCAGATTCGAACCCATCCCGCTCGCTTTATATTTTTCTAGGACTGCCGCTCGCCCGACTGAGCTAACAATCCTTTACAAATTTTGATTAACTATAATGGCACTTATTCTAAACCGGAGTGTCCAAATAGACAACAAATAGTCTCTCGGGATCAAATGACGTCATATATACCCACTCAGATCTAATTGATTTGCATTCGGTCTCGCCGACCCGATTTGCACAAGTATTCACTGACAGGATTATTTTACTACTGAATCAGTCATTTTAACTTCATAGCGAGGGAGGTAAAAACTTAAAAATATTACACAGCGTACTACAAAGTAAGCTAAAAATCTTATTTTGGAGAATGGGCAGCAACAACCTTTTACAAAAGATAGTAGCTTATGCGATAACCATTACTGACCAAACCTATTACATATTATATGAAGACTATAACGGCCATGATTTTTTTTAAATATATATCCAAGAAAGATGGAAGATATGCGTTTGATGGTGTTGCAAGAGAAATAAATTATAAAATTAACTGGTTACAAATCTCAATATACTATCCTAGGAGAACATTACAGCGTATGAATACATTTTACGCAAGATCACGTGATGATCACGTGATGATGATGATTGATCTATTTATAGAACGCACAGCAAAACGATGGAACAATAGATGAAATAGCTACATAAACAATATATAACTTAAACAATGTATCGAGGAAATTATGAAATTTCTAAATGACAGTACCTTATTTGTATCCGCACTAGAAAAGAAGAAACACATGTTAAAATATGGGTTTTCTTTTTCAGGCAATGCGTCGATTCAT
>JAWPHD010021811.1:0-27062 GCA_037043455.1 Cyrtodaria siliqua
TAAACGCAGTGATCTAAGGATTACGTCTCTGGCATACTTAAGTGTAATATTGCATTATACGGTAATTTTGAACTATGAAGCCATAGTTCAAAAACTGGCATCGGCCATACCCATTTTAGAAAAAACCTTCAGTTCATCAATCGTTCAGCATTTTCCAAGAGTTTCAGAGCTCTCAATGATGGAGCTTATTTGAATATATGCCAAAACTCCCTTTGACCGCGTTGGCATGATTCAACTAAAAAGGGCAGTCGAGTCCATTTGACAAATGAAGGAATGAATACTAGTATATGCAACACTAAGTTAAAATTCAATTATGATGATAATATATAAATTATAAGTGCTGTATTAAATTTAAAACAGTACTAACTGTCCAGAACACTATAAGTTAAAGTAGCTATTCCGCCAACAACAGCCACATTTTACAACATATGTACAAAGTTTCTAAACCTACTGACGACGAGGTGTATATATAATACTAGTATACATTATAACACATATTTTGAGAATCCACTCTCATACTCTTTTCTATATAGACACAATCTAAACAGCCTTTAACCAACCATACCAAACCTTAAAACTGGATCGTCCAATTAAGGTGTTACCGACTCATAATTCATTTTACACATATTCAATAACGGATATTTTAAGAACCCGATAAATCTATTATTTTAACCGGAACATATACATTAGTATATGTCCTGAACACCTGGATAGAGTTTTGATACCCGGTTGTGTTGTGTACTTTTGCCGTTATTTGGCGGGTTAGTTTCTTTAATTGCCCCTCACCGCTGTAGGTTCGATCCCTCAGGGGCCTAGGAATCTTTATGTGAGGAAGCTATCCAGCTGGCTTGCGAAACGTCGGTGGTTGTACCCAGGTGCCCGCCCTTGCACGAAAATTGCCCGGAGGGGCACCTGGGGTCTTCCTCCACCAGTAGAAGCTGCAAAGTCGCCATATGACCTTAGCTGTTGGTGCGACTATAAAATCCAATTCAATTCAATTAGTTTCTTTAATTAATACAATGATTTACTGGCACGATTCAGTCGTGATCCAACTTTCACATCCTTGTCATTAGTTACAAATTTCCGAGATGTTGAGATGTTCAGTAGGTGAAAATAAATGTGTTTACTCGGACTTTATCCTCAATCTCTATATGGAATATCCAAATAATAGATCATAATTTAAATTATACATATTGGAGTTTTAAAATCAGACGGCATCGAAAGAAGATACATAGCTTTACATAAAAAATAAAGCTTTTAATATAATTATCACTACTAATTAGTTTTATAAAGGGCTAAAATCAGTTGAACATTAACGATAAACACCGAGTTTACCCTTATCAGAATGTGGAGGTGTTTTATTTTATTGATCACTGATTGGTCAAATTATGACGTCATGTGAAAGTTATGAATCGTATTATTCAGACATAAGCGTCTGCTATAGTTGACTGTTGTTTCATTACATAGTAAAACATTTGTCAGTTTACGCATTAGGTGACAAGTTGGTCACGGATGAAGGATGTCCATTTATAATTATAAATTGTCATATTTTAAGTCAATTAAAGTAGATTTATGAGACACTTACAGCTAGTAAATAATAGCTGCATTCTTGTGTTGTATACCATAAAATACCGTTAGAAATTGTGAATCTATTTACAACTTGTTAAAGAACACATTATACGAGGTAGTAAATTATTGTAACGGTACATTAACGCCTGTTTTTGCATCACAGTTTATTGCACACAGTCACTTACAATGCCGAAGATTTCGTTTAATTTCTAGTTGTGTAGGTCACTTCAAAAGCAGAAGATTTCGTTTAATTTCTATTTTTCTTAAATGCTGAAGATTTCGTTTAATTTCTATTTTTGTACGTCACTTAAAATGCTGAAGATTTCGTTTAATTTTCTTTTTGTTGGATCAATTAAAATGCTGAAGATTTCGTTTATTTTCTGTTTTGTAGGTATTGTAGAAGAGGACAGAGAGTTTAAAGAGTCAGATGCATTCGACGGTGTCTCCCTCTCAGATCTTTCTATAGGTAAGCATACAGGGTCTTCCCCAGGCCATTAGGACATAGAGGAACCACTACTAATTAATTTCAAACATATGTTTGCCACTTCTGCTTAATTCTGCCACTACTCCGTAAATTCTTGCCACTATCCCTTATTTTGTCAAAATTGGTGATGATTCAATAACAAACGCTACATTTGTTTTTTGTAAATAAAAAAAATGTTAAAAAGTAACAATCTGTAACAAAAAGATATTTAGTTTCTAAAGTAAGTATATCAACGAAGTCAAATGACATAATATCTGAATTTCCATAAAAGTAATCTTCTCTTTTTTTAGATTATGTTTGTGCCTATACCCCTCTCCCACAACCATCCGTATGTTTAAAATGCCACTAGTCATGAACATATTCACGTGGAAGGCCCTGGCATAGATTAGTCACAGATAGTAGACAGATCAGTCCGATATTTGTTCAACTCCCACATATTTATTGTTACTCACAATAGGCATTTATCATACTCCCTACCACTTCCATAGTATCTAAACTTTCTGTACAGGAAGCTTTGGTCAGCCTATCACTGTCTCATATTCTCTAAATTACTTGAGCAGAAACTCCACCACAAGCTCGATGAATTAATCTTAGCATTTCAATATGGCATCATCTAGCATTAAACAATATATACACATGCATTCTTTTGTCAATACCACACATACCGATTATGTAAGGTAATTGTACCGCCCAAAAATACACACACAAAAAAATGCATCGAGGTAAGAACACAAACATATTGTAACTCTGTGTTAATAAAGATCAAGATAAAACATATGCGTTGAGCCCCTCGACATTTTCTGGTATTAAAGGGAGTACATCAGGCTTTTCATGGGAGTCTAGGTGTCCGACTTAAAATTGACAAATATTGATATTTTCTATTCTACATGGCCAAAACATAATGACTGAGCCTAAAAAGTATCCCTTATTTGCAAAGAAATTCATTCTGCACATTAATATGTGCTATCCTAGGTGATGCACCAGGGTTAATTTCAGCATTTTACGTCCGATTCCGTCCTAGCTATATGGTGTTTTCAAAGTTTAGACATTAACAAAATGGTTCTAACATCATATTTTGATTGATATAAGTGTTTTATCATGAACTGGAACAATTTTATAATTTAAGATGTTTCTAGAAAAATCCTGATGTACCCCCTTTAATGTTAAAACAACTTTTTATTTGTTATCCCTTTTCTTTGCAACTTCAATGTGTTTACACATAAGGGACCATGACCTTGACATTTGTCGAAGTTGCGCGAACTACTTGTATGTTCCACGCGATTTCTTACATGAGTGAACCAGTCAATAGTTGTGCGTATGTGACCGCTTGAAATAATTCATGTGATAAAGTATTTAACGTCGTTACCGGTAAATACTAAAACTGGCATTTGCAGGAATACTCGTACAATTGATTTTGTTGTTGCACCTATATTACCTCTCATGAACAGACTCAATAAAACAGAGTCTGCTACTACTTTTCTCCATTGTTTGTGTGTGTTTTGCTTCCAGGAGATCCCCATTTTACTATATATTATTGTTTTACATCATTCAGTTTCTGTAATATCATATCGGTATCCATGTATTTCCCATTTTCTAGATGGTGATGATGTTCACGTGTCGCACAATCCCGCGGGGTCGGACAGTCCAATAGACCAGGACAGCATTCAGAAACCCAAGACACCATTAACACATGAAATGAAAACAACACAGAGTCAGTCTAAATTGTCGGAAGCTGTGGGAGATACACGTGTTGAATACGCACAAGTCGTTAAAACAACTGCACGTGTAGTTAAAGAGAAGTTAACAACTTTCAAAAGAGCGGAGCCAGAGCAAAGTACCGATCTTGGGGATGAGTATGCCCAGATCAATAAGACCACACGTGTAAATGCAGTAAACGAAACGGTAAAAGTTCCAAAGGTTTCACGCATTATTGCTCAAGCGGAAGTTATTGATGCAGCGAAGATAGCACAACTTACACAAGTTGCAGCACGTGAATCTGAAGAAATGGAAACATATTTGAATGTTTCCAACATTGTGGGAAGCCAGAAATCTGAAGTTGATCAAGTGCTGCAAGGTGAAACGAAATATACACCAGATAGTGATGATCAAGGTGAAGACCAGCAAGCACCAACAACGTATCCTGCCTACTCAAATAATGTGTACTCAGATGATACGTTCCAGGCCACAGTTGATGATATTGCGAAGTCTAAGGAAGATAGTGAGAACCAAGAGGATGATAGTGATGCATATGTTCATCTTGAGCAGCTTGTAAAAGACGTAAATGTAGACAATTTCACAACACCGACTTACAGCAATATATCCGAGGTTAAAGAACATGCTGAAACAAAAATGACAAACTTTACCTCAGAAACAGTGGAAACTGATACAGAAACAAAAGATGATATCTTTAAACCTAAAGTAATTATCATGAAAGACGTAGGGATACAGGCTCCAGATATTTACATGCCCTTAGATGTTGAGCGGGACTTTGGATATATTAAAAATAATGTATCCTACGTCAGTGTTGGTATTCAAGTGACGGACAATGCATCTGAAACAGAAAGCACTGTTAATCAAGGGGAAACCATTGAACATGACGTAATAACCATGGCAGCGGCATACTTTTGAGTGTTGCAGAAATCTGTCTTTTAAATGTGTTACTAACCAAGTTGACATGGTAATAATAAAGGAAAATGTTTGAAATATTACAAATATATTTCATAACGTAACAGAGGATTACATTTTTATGGACTTTAACCCTTTCGCTGCAGCAATGAAAAAAATTGATTTTACGGCCAGTGTAGGCCCAGATCAACATGCACACTATGTGCAGGCTGATCAAGGTTACAATGTTCGCCACTCAGTAAGAATGTTTTCCAAAACACGTTTGATATAAAATATTACTGGAAGGTTTAAATTAAAATTTTACCAGACGACATCTTGAATTTGGCGGCGAAAGGGTTGTGTGTACGTTGCCGAAACCCGCACACATTTAACATAATTCTGAATTTTACTCAATTTGCGCCTGATTCGGCAAAGTTCACATATGCATACACCCAGTATCTTATAATGTTTTCTTGCAAATATGACTTTAAGAACTATTAGTTAGCCATCTTTAAAGATAAAGATCCAAAATGGATGGGATATATATATATATGGTCAAGTGAAAATTTCAACCAAATGCCTATCTTAGGCATGAGCAGACAACCATACAGTACATGACAGTAATTCAACACTGTTGATGTGATCATAATATTAGAAAGAATACTTATATGGCAGAAACTGTGCCCTTTATATCCAAGAAGTTTGATACAATTTTACTCAAAGTTGTTGTGATTTTTTTTCATGTGAAATAAATTGGGCAATAAAATATTCCATTTATTCAGCGAGAGCAGACTAAATAAAATAAACCATTTTATCACATCGTCCAAGTTTCGAAAATTTTCAAAGATGGCGGACCAATAGTCCTTAAAGAAATATATAGTTTGACATTTATTTTTAATTTCATTTAAATGGAGTCAGTGAATACTTATATTTGTATAAAAATGTACATATTTTATCTCAAATCTACTCAGGTATGACATATACTAGTAATACTATCAGTTGTTTTATGGAACTTGCATAAAAAGGGAACATGTACATAAATTAAATTAATGGAAAACAGATAAAATAAATAAAAGACACTCTGTGGAGAAATTTAAAATAAAAATGTAACATACACTTTACTATGTTAATTGTTTGTTACTTCTTTGATATATGTTATGAAATTAGCATTTATGTAAATATTGATATCTAGTATTACTATGTACAGGCATCTGATTATAACAGCTTGACCAGTACGATTGTTTTACATACACAGGAAAAATGTTGTGACATGTGCCACGTATGTATTACTTTCTTATTATTTGCATGCTTCTTTCATATATACATCATGTTATTTACATATGTGCCACATATGCAAATGATACATATGTGTTACATATGTATCTCATATATGTTTCATGTTAAAATAATACACCTGTACCACAAATGAAATGTATACATATGTGGTTCATATGAAATTCTTATACCTGAAATACATACAGTTTTTTTTTTAAAAAATGGTAGAATATTGTAGAAAATGGTTTGACATCCTTTTTTATTTTTTCAATATTTTTAGTAAAATATATTTTCACATGTATTACATATGTGTTACTTTCATATGAAATACATATGTGTAATGCATATGTATCACATATGTAAAACATAAGAATTTCATGCATAGATATGTTTCCTGTGTAGATCTAGACCATTTCATTAGTTTCGATCATAAACCATTTGCATTGGATTGTGAAGAGCATTCAGAAACTAGAGTTTCATCAGAAACTAGATTTTCATCAGAAACTAGATTGTCATCAGAAACTCGATTTTCATCAGAAACTTGATGAAAAAACTAGATTTTCATCAGAAACTCGATTTTCATCAGAAACTAGATTTTGAAACTAAATTTTCATCAGAAACTAGATTTATATCAGGTCTACAGCATGTTTATCTGGCTTATTAATGCTCACTGCGTGGGCTCATTTAAGTACTTTCTTCGATTTAAATGGACACCCGGCAACTTTAAGGGTTTACTAAGCGTTGAAATTAGCGTCTCGATTTATTAATACAGTATAATTTTGACTTTAAACCTGCTTGCATATAATTAAATAAAGGTTTGAGTTTTTATTTATTTTTCGTCTTATTTTACCATAGTTTTAAGTAGAGTATTGGTGCAATATTATATTGGTGCAATATTGTCAACAGTTAGTTATATGAAACACAATGTGCTTTGTAATATTCTTATAAGTAATATTAATGATTGAACAAATGAAAATTATGTAGAAAAACTACCGCGACATCGTGAGTTTTTTCTTTTCTTTTTTTTTAAATCGAGATTGCCACGTGTCCTTTTAAACTGTTGTCGCAACTCCAATGATCATCCATTCTGTCGTGACCTCACCATTAGTGCCAGTATCGAAACTGCCACGTTGATTTCCGTTACCATGACTACCGGTAAACAATGCCAATTACGGAATTTGGTGAGGTGAGGAAGTTCCAATTACTCCTGTGATCTTATAAATGTTGTAATAGTTTTACATTGTATTGGCATAAAATATTGTTGTTATGTGTGTAATGTGTATGTTAAGCGAGAAAACGTCCCATGAGTGGATTTTGAGTTATGCTCTGGACAAGAATTGTAAGTATAAAATGACAAAGGGCAATAACTCTACGGATTTAATTTGTTGAATTTAAATACTTATCTTTTGCACTTTTCAATATTTAAGGAACGCGATCTGATCCTGAGAGCATAATGAGCGATAGGGTTTATTCCAACATAGCAATTGCTATGTGCAGAAACTCTAACAAACTGTCAGTTATTCAATTGTTTTAATATATATAATCAGCATGGAGAATGGAGTTGTTTTCGCATTTTGTGTATGTTATACCCGTGCAATTAAAGGCAAATATCACTGGTTTAGTGTTTTCCTTGGTTCTTTATAACCATTTTTTTCAACAATTTGTTTAGGTTTCCTACAAAACCTTTGACAAGACAATGAAAGTGAGCTTATTTAAAGGTGGTACATAAAAACGTAATATCTATCAAATATGGTGTCATCAGCGGGTTGTTCAGGTATAAAATAGAGTTTAATTACCAGTGTTTTTGAGATACCGGAAATATTTCTCGAGGGAGATAAATTGCTCCGATATAAGAACCAGTTCTTTTGATACAAACTTTAAGATTACCGTGTGTCCCTTTAATGCATGACCGGTATAGGCTGTAATATTATCTCATGTTATAGAATTCGGGTTGTTTTGATCACTCTGTGTGCGTCTCCGATATAAACCAAGTCATTCCCATCACAGATACAGATCTAGTGTATAATATCAACTATATCCAGGATTAATACCTTTGTGGTTGTATATGCCATACAATTATGCTCATAATACAATACCTATACACGTGTAATAACAATTATCATGGATGTCTCATTTACTTGATAATGTAATTATATAGCCTAAACAACAGGATATTTTTAAAGGGACTGGAGCCGATCTAGAAAAAATGTTGATATCTATTCCATTATAAACAGAACGTTCACTTGTCGGAAATACTTGTCCTGTTAAATTGCTATCAAGCAATTAAACGGTGAAGAGAAAAAGTGCCATCATTTTGCTAAAATGCAATACAGAGTTATGAAAAAGGAGTGTATGAAAGTGGGCTTGATGAAACTGAAGACATATGCAAAGCTTGAATGAATCTAAATAAGCAATGCTGAAGATGTGAGAATGTAAAAGCTTCAACTGAAATATTGAAGCCACCGCGAAGGAATACACATGTTTCGCCACCTTTTTCGAAGGCGGAACAATAAGCCCATCGAAATGTGTTTCTTTTGCATATGAGTGCAATAAATTATGCCGTTCGGGGGTTAACAACTGCTGAAAAAGTATACGTCTGCAAAACTCGGCTAGTTTTTGTTGAATAAGTCGTAAGCATTAATTTATACGGGGCTAAATTACTTGCTAAACGTTATTTCAATACAGTTATTGAAATATGTAAACTGACAGCAAAACTGAACTAGAGTAAAAAGAAATATAAAAAGATCGGACAGGGAAAGTAGCATTCAAGGAGGACAGTCAACCACAAAACACAGAAACAAACACGCAAACAGACAACAAGAAGGCAAAAGTAATATTAAATACAAACGACATCACAAACACAAAAGGGTTGACAATAGGGCTACCGCCTTGGAATTGTCAGTGGCAAAGTAGGCCACTGGGGTTTTAAACAGGTTCTAGGGTGCACCAAACCTCACACTTACACTACTGTCATCCCATTAAAACAGGACAGTGTAAATAAAGAAATCCCCGCCATGATCTAATCTCTAACCAACAAGGCAGCATCAGTAGGCAATATAAGTAAAACACAAATATGCTCGTGTAAATATAATTAAAAAAAATTTAGCTAGAAAGCCACAATGAAGGTACTCACTGACTTGGCAGAAGCCACAGCAACAAGAGAATAAACCATTAAGGGCACGACAAGAAAGATCATAGACAAACATCAAACGCCACCGTCCCAATGGGCTTTAGGTAGGCGTCATCATAGGGTCCACAGCCTGTCCGGTCATCGTACAATTAAAGAGGAAAGCATAGTGGCGAAATGTAAAAGGGTCCACCACCAAGTATGCAGTACGTTGCAAAATGATAGGGTCATAACCTCTTTTGATAAACTTTTTAAAAGTCGATCGATGGGGAGCCCGCTACAAATAGTCATGTACCCATCCTAGGCAACCACTGTGTCAAACATAAACACCCTTCTCCAACAAGCATGCGTTCAGATTACAAGGAAACAACAAAAATGTAAAGAAAACAATCATTAACATGTTTGAAATCTGTGATTTTATTGTTTAGTTTTGTTGGTGAATTTGACCTTGACCTTCGGTCACAGAGTGAGATCCTGGATCTAAAAACTTTCATTATCATCTAGGTCTCCTTCATCCTTCAACAGGTGTAGGAGAGAAAACAATGAAAGTAGTACTCGTAGTACTTTTTACCGATATTTGTTAATATTTACACTCTTAAAAAAGAAAAAGATATATATGGAGTTAGGTATATTTATATTGATACAAAATCAGTTTTTTAATTAATGCGAAAGTCTGTTGATAAAGTCCTTCTAATTTTAGAAAACTGTTTCTTTTCTTTGTTTGTTAGCGATTTTTTAAATATATGTTTAACTGATTTACATGCACACTTAACAACATAGCTTACATGCGTTAAAATACACCACCACACAAACACACTCCCTTCCCAATAGTTGAAACTTTCCTACGCGTATGTATGAATAGCTAATAAGATGTATTTTATTTGTTCATCAACGATGGGTAAAGCAAATACGAATATGGAATTAAGAAGCCATATCCTCCTTGTCAAATCTCAGCAAGGATTCCTACTTCATCCAATGCATTCGAGACAGTTGGTATATTTCACCCCTGGGGCAATTCTGAAATAGTCCTACGTAATACCGGACTCGCCTCGAGCATATTAATAATTATTTCTATACAGGTAGCATAATATTATGCTTACACTGCGTAGAAAAGCTATATTCTCACAGTAGTCAAAAGTCGTATAATCAGCCAACGGTTGTTGCGAGTACTGAATAGATGGGAAAAGCGGAAATTTATTATTTTGAGAAGAAAAAGAAGTAACTTCGTAGTTCTTTTGCAGAAAACCAAAAATAAAAGATGACACAATAATTGTTGCTAACTAGCACATAAAAACTATGTATACTTAAATTACGTGTTTCCCCCTAGCACGTTAAAGAACCTTAGGACTGTATTCCATGGTAGGAATAGGGTGAAATTCCAGGACTCATATATATTCCACCCCCTCCATGGGTGGCTAACTGGTGTGTTGATGAGCCTTTAAAAACAATTCAAATCAATCATACTTGTAATGAATGTTGTGCTGTATTTCTATATACATGTACTGTTATATGACTTTTTGAACAGGCCCTCAGCCAGGTGTTTGAAAGGGGAGTGGGGCGTTAACTGAGGTGAATAGGTGGGGTGATAGTGGAGGGTCCCCTCACCCTCACCCCTTTAGACATTTGAATAAAAACATCGACTAAAAATGCTGCAATCTGACGAGTTTTCAGTGTATTTTGTGTAACCGTTGTTTTTCAATTAATTCGTACTCCTTTTTCCATGTAGGTGTAGGTGTGGTAGGGTGTATCACCCCTCCATTCACACAATCTTTTTGCGTGTCAGTCTAACGAGTTTAGTGCATTTTTTCTAACATTCGTTTTCCAATTCTTTCGCACCCCATTTCACATTCTTTTTTTAAGTGTGGGCATACGCGTCGAAATTCATCACATTAAAAAGGAAATATGTAAATAATGTAACGAAAATATCAACACGTTTGCGCATTACGGCTAGTAATTGTCTGCGAGTTACCACAGGTTGAAGGAACGTGTTTGGGACCTAAAAAAAGAAAATTTGACAAAAAAAAACAACAACACTTTTTTGTCTAGACTTGTATACTTGTCTATGATCTCTTACATGGGGTTATAATTTTGGGTAAGATTGCTTTTGGTGTACAGTTTTTCATTTATTTGTTATTTGATATGTTTTAATGTGTGTGTACAAGGCTAGACAAAAAATTAACAAACAAAAAGACAGACTTCTTTTTTAATTTTTTTTTTAGGTCTCATACACGTTACTTCAACCTGTGCGAGTTACTACTAGGTTGTTATACTCTGTTGATGAGGTGCACGTGCACTAATTGCAAATTCAATGCTAAAGGTTGTGTTGGTGTAGGTCACTATATATGGTGTAGGTCTCTATATATGTTCCTGATGCCTATGCCAGATGGTTGGTTGGTTGGTTGGTTGATCGGTCGTCGGTAGGTTGAATGGTGTCCTGGGCTATGTAGTACTAGAACTATGTACCTAGCCATGCGCAAAAATCAACATTTTCTGACTTACAAATCAAGCTCCCAGTGAGATTCGTACCCGCAGCAGTGAGAGACGAGTTTCAAACGCACTGTATTTATCATCACTGCCACGAAAGTGCTACGATGGTAATATAACTTAGATGACAGTAATACATATTTGATAATGATACAAAAAATAACATACCAGAGAAAACCCTCATAATATACTTCAGTTTCATATAAAATGCTCACATACATTACACATACATTACACACAGCTATGGTTGAATTAGTATTTAAGCAAATACAAATGTTTGGACTGGAAAACACGAAGACACGTGTATTTGTGTTGTTAAAGCATTATTCACTTATTTAAGCTCTTATATGAAATTAAAAGTATTTGATAGCATTTTTAGCTCTACTGGCCACACTAGAAAATACTTTGGCCAGTATATTACCATCGCTTCCGTGGCAGTGATGCTGAAAGTTGTACACTTTATTAAATAAAAATGTAGTTATATCACACAACAATAATTGATTATGGCCGATAAAGCATCATATGAATACATGCTAATGATGTATGCGCCAAAAAAACTAGACGGGGCGTTCAATTTTCACGACCATACTATTTCATACAAAATAAAGGAGCTAGAATGTTCACAAGACTTAATATGGTATTTTTCAGCAAAACAAGGGCCATAACTCTGGTGTTACTTGGCCGATCTGTCTGGTTTTCAAACTCGTCCGAGCTCTCATTGTGATATATACACCGACAAAGTTTGTAAATATAGGATTAAATACGAAGTCTCTATCAGGTTAACAAGGCAAAAGTTAACGACGGACGGACGGACGGACGGACGGACGGACGGACGAGAAGCAGTATAAATCGCATATACTCGAAAATTGATGCTATAAATATTACTTAATTTCATATAAGAGCTTAAATAAGTGAACATTTTACTTTGAGTTCGTCATATCATGTTTTTTTTTGCTTTGGTTTACTAATTAAACAAGCTCTACGCGGCTTAAACTTTCAAATGCCTGTTTGTTACACATTTGTCTTGCTAGTTAAACACAAGAACATGCTAGTCAACATCGTTCTCGGAAGAAATGACTCGAACTATCGAGACACAGTGATGCCGTACAACTGAAATGATGTTTTAATACCAATTGCAACACTTTAATACTGAAGCCAAATTTATTTCTTATTTAATTGTTGAACTGCCAAAAGAATAGTGCTAAAAAAACTGAATGGAAAACACGTTTACATGTCAATAACAAAGGCTTTTTAGACTCACCTAGGTTTCACTGGCGTTCCGCGTTCGACAACATGGTTTTATCCGGATACCGGGGGTGTACTACCATTAAAGAAATATGCATTTTATTACAGGATTATGCATCAACACAATGTTAGTCCAGTTTCTAAATAATCTAGACGATTTAGCACCTGCTAAACCTTTATGATTATGTACGGTGATGATTTCTAAGGTTTAAAGTCCCTCTACCATATGAGCCCCCGGGAAGAATCCCCCGTTGGCTCGGCATTATGTCTGGACTATTGCTTGAGTGATTGTGTGTAGTGCTATGTATCTATCTACAGTCTACTTGAAGCAGATATAGTGCTGCCACACTGGAATACCACGCCGTAGTACGTGATACCCCACCCAGACACATTATTCTGACACCGGGTTGACCAGACGGTTTTTGACCAGACGTAGTACTACCCATTATTTGCTTGTCAGGCATGGGTTACAAGTAACTACTCCATTTTTAAAGTCTTTGGTATGACGCGGTCAGGGGACTCGAACCCACGACCTCCCGAATGCAAGGCAGACACTATAACCACTACACCACAATGCTTCGGTTGATTATGTACTGTTTAATAGTCATCTTATATACCATCATCCTCGTCCGTCGGATGGGGACGTAAACCGGGCGGTCCCGTGCATCGGTCTATCCTCCGAGCAAGTTAAAGAACTTCATTCTCGCCCTCGATCGATACTAGTATCATCGCTCGTGTTTGGCGCTTGTAATTATGGGGGGAAAAGTAGTCCGGTCAGGTGATTTGCATATATATAGCTAGGGACCAAAACCCAGGTTTTAGGACCCAATCTAGACACACCGGACAAAATCACCAAACTTTCCTCAAATGTGTGTTTTATATTTCTATGTATTTTTAAAAGGGTCCCCAAAGGTTCGTGAATCCCTAAATGTATTAGGATTATATGCACACCGAATTACCGCACCGCGGATGAAGTCCTGAAAAATCAGAAGGGCACCTGCCGAATATCAGTGATGAATTTGAAAATGATGAATTTGAAAAATTCAAATGACGTCAGTATGAAAGAACTTAGGAATCTATTCGATAATAAAGAGTAGGGCACGGTTCCCGGATTCCTATGTATCGATCTTTCCACTCTCTCCGGGGCAGCTCTAAATAACATATACTGTGTTGATGAGCCGTTAAACAATATTCAATCAATTATATACCATCTTATTCCAGAATGGATATCTATAAATATATAGAGCAAATTTGTTGGTTTGGAGTGAATATAGGATTTATTTTCATCGAGAAGTGAGAAAACTTATATTTTCATGAGTGCTTTAGCACTTATATTTTCACGAGTGCTTTAGCCGAGTGAAAATATAAGTTTTCTCACTTCGAGATGAAAATAAATCCTATATTCACGACGAACCAACAAATATTCTATACTTTTTATCACGCAACACTACCAAACTGTTTCAAACAGAAAATACGTTTCGTTTCGACTCGCGGATAAATATAGTAACACCAGCGCGTGAGGCGATTTATATATATTTAGTGCGCATAGAATATAGTTCTAAACTCTGACACGAATTATGACTGTTAAAAGCAAATGTAGAAAAATGGTTCCATTTGTTCCGGCAGTGAGAATATTCTTAAGTTCTTATATTCTCACTGTGAAAATATAAACAATGAGAATATAAGGTTTATTCTAACCATAAAATCCACTATTTCACTGGGAAGTATATAATAAATTAATATATAATTATGACACAAGATGCCGTATATGCATTTTTTTTCATTTTATTTCGAATCAGCAACTGTATATTCATTAAATACTATAACATAAAATTAACATAGCGTCAGAAAAAGACGAAGAGCAACATTAGACATAATTTTCATAGAGCATCATCAAAAAAACTGACCAATCAGTGACCAGAAATAAGACATACCGATACATTCTGGTAGGTGATAAACTCGGTCTTTATCCTTGATAACAAAGTTTACTGTTAAAATTAAGATATCTACAGTGTGATTATTTTAAAACCCTGCATATTTCATGAACATTCATGCAAATTATTCAATACACTCGTATGTATCTTTCAAAATGAAAATATTCAAAACTATCGTCTTTTTACTCTGCCAAATGTTTTTATTTTACTATAGAACCTAACGATAAAAACCGAGTAACACAAATTTTATCAACTACTGAAAATAAAATCAAATCTCAACATCTCTGCTATGGAAAATTATGAATAGGCAAAGTAAATAGTTTCAGGTAATATAATACTACAATAACATGCACAGAAAGTAAGCAATAAATAGTTTCAGGTAATATAATACAATAACATTATCAGAAATGCAAAAAAAGGAAAAACATGCAATTTTTTAAATACTGTAATAACTTAAAATCATATAAACTTAAAATAAAATGACAGATAAGAAATACTAAATCATTTTACTCTTTAAACATGTTAAACAGAGATGTTTATATCATAAATGTTGATATTTAGGCAAGTCGTAAACACATCAATTTTGCAATCCTGTCAGAATCATCAAACATGTTGCCTTTAAGGCAAGTAAATATAGCCTATATTCTAGTTATAAATATAAACAGTAATCTGGAAAATGTTAATATCTATAAGTCATGAAAATGTGCCAGTAAGAGAGTCTAAAGACTTTTCATATGAACCAACTGCTAAGACACTGATAAGCAATTCACAAGATAAAATTGAAACACTTCTGGAAAGGCAATATCTTATTCTCGCTTTTTTGTCAGAAAAAAAATTGAGACAAAGACTTAAAGACTTACAGAAACTAACCCGCCAAGTAACGACAAAATTACACTACAAACACGTTTATCAAAACTCTATCTAGGTGTTCAGGAAATATAACAATTGAATTGAAATTAATTGGGTTTGAAGTCGCACCAACACATGAAAGGTTATATGGCATCTAACAGGCATGAACATGCCAGGCTCATCCTCCATGTACATCCAGATAAAATATGGAAAATGGGCTTAGAACCTTCTCACCCTAAACTGCAGAGTAAAATGTATATGTGCCAATTAAAAGTACAGGTTTATTGACGGGTTATTAAAATATCCGTAATTGAATATGCGTAAAATGAATTATGAGTTGGTAACTCAATTCGACGCTGCAGTTTTGAGGTTTGACCTAGGGCATTTATATTGTGTTTATGGACTTTGGCCTCTCAAAAAATGTAAGTTATATACCAGTATATACCGCTATCCAGCTGGCTTGAGGAACGTCGGTGGTTCTACCCAGGTGACCGCCCGTGCACGAAAATTGCTCGGAGGAGCACCTGGGGTCTTCCTCCACCAGTGGAAGCTGGAAAAGTCGCAAATATGAACTAGAAATGAGATCTGAGAAATGAATGTGTCTATGAAGACAAGCGACCATACTTCTGTTTTTAATGGAAAAAAGTCCTACTGATTTGTTATGCATTTCCTTAGCTGCAGTTGTTGTCTGCCAAGTTAACAGCCATAGTATCCAAGATAGAGGACACTTTACCTACTTGAGGTGTACTAAGAAGATCATATTAAAATAATGCTGAAGACACACACAGCGTAGTTATCGCTACTTAAAAAACATATATGCAGAAAGCAACTGAATTGCGTTTTACAGGGCAGCAACACAAGAAAGGCAATAAGGCCCCAAACAGGAATGAACATGCCAGGTTCATCATCCATTTACATCGAGATAAAATATGGAGAATTACAAAGAGAACATGAAGTGAGGTCCTACCCGTGTTTCTAGCGGGATTTGCATGTCCTATTCTACTCACGAGGCATGAAGAAAGCAAGAAAACCTTTGCTCCAATGAAATGTACATATGTATACTTAACAATAACAGTAAACATGAAATAACACACATACAATGTAAATTCATGTAACATTACATATAAAAGATAACTTGATGATAAAAAAAAATTCAATTAAAATATAAAAAGTTAAAAGGTTAATGATATGAAGTGCTTAGATATATTTACTTTTTTTCTTCTGAATTTCATACCTATCTGGTACACTGTAATGAACACCAAATCGTGTCTATTCAGATCCGGCCATAGGACTAGAAATTTAACAAGTCTTGTAAAAATCCTTGCATAGGACTACAACATACACATGAGCAGTAAATGTGTTCAACGTCACACTCTTCCTGGTGTCTGCACCGGAATGTTCCAAACCTGCATACTGAGAATGTACCAGCATTATGGCCATAAATAACACCCTTTCTATATATTTGCCTTCACCAATGCTCTATAAAGTTTTGTAAACCTTATCATTAACAATTTTCCGGTTTTAAGGCGTTATTGCTCTCGGGGAACGCTATATATGGAAAAGAATGCGTAACCTTGCTAGAAAGCACTTGGTATAATTAACCTCAACCTTTACTGTATATATATATATCTGCAAATAAATTAAACAGCAAACCATCAAAAATTGTTGGTTTGCTGTTTCCAAAAAATGACCCTACACATGTTTATAGCAATTCTTTAACATAATTTATTTTTGTTGTTATCTTCAGCATATTTTTCTTCAATTTCTTCAACAAGAAAACATGTCTTCCGAGACTAATTTTATGTCACCAATCGTAAAACGGATTAAGGTGTTAATTTTCATACTAAAAAATGTTGAGTATTATCACAAATATAAAACTAAGAGCTGGTTAATTTCATAATTCAGAATGATATATACTCTATTGATCATAAAATTCTAACATTACATCAGTAGATGGGATCAAGCAGAATGGACGATAATTATAGCACAGGTATAACACTGAAAACATGGCGAGTTCTGAAGAATACAATTATCCCAAAGACATGCCTTTACATGACGTGGCTCCACTATACAATTGGCACCATGTTTCATTCGTAATAATTATACACATCTAATATCAGGCTGTATTCATAAATACACACAATATTCATATCCCAATAAATACTGAAAATCATATCATTTTCACCTAAACAAACATCCTAAAATGTTCTTTGGTCAACCAGATATCACATGGATACCATCTTGAAAGACACACGTTAATAAGTTATTTTTCACAACAGTTATATTTTTACAACACAGTTTGATGTCTAACAATAATTTGGAGCTCCCCAAATAAAGCATCAACATTCCACAATATTAAATGCCTAACGTTTTTCCATCATTTATTCGATGTTTCGAATCATATCAGTTTAATAGCAAACTTTGTATTTAAAACTTGTTTTAATTTGTAACGAGAAATTCACCTTCAGACTACTATAATTAACTGTAATAACATTACTAAGGGCACAAAAACATATAATTCTGTGGAATAAATGTTGCCGAATTCTCATGGCAGTGTTCGACTGTCGGACGGATATATACTAGGAATGCAAGAAATACTCTCTTATATTTAAATACTATAGTGCATGCCTTGTCTTTTCAGTGACTATGAATCAAGCTGTTTCTTTTTAGAGGGGCACAGACCCTTTAACTAGCGTTAACATACCTTAGGCGTGCAGGCGTTTTATATGAAATACAGAAACTATATTCTTCAGAGGCCAGGCCGTCCACCCAGAACAAAGCCTGTTATTGGCAAGTTTCAAAAACACATATGGGTATTCAATCAGCCTCGGATCCAGGATTTCGGGACTTTCTTGACTCCCTCCTCCCAATAACACAGGTGACATATGACCTACATTATCAGGGGACATATGAGCTACATTATCAGGTGACATATGACCTACATTATCAGGTGACATATGACCTACATTATCAGGTGACATATGACCTACATTATCAGGCTTTTTATGTTAGAGCGGGCTTAAAAGCATTTTCTCCAATTTAGGGGCAGACTGTAAGACTTGAGGCTTTTTTTTATTATATCTCATCTCAGGTGTGCCACCCCTTGAATGATTCCCACTTGTCAGTCCACTTGTGTCCTGTGGAAGGTTTTAGTAAAACATTGACAAGACAATCACATGTAGGCCACACAGAATCGATACTGAGCCACATTTCGTCAACATTGGAACAAAAATGACTACCCGATCATGAGTTTTGGCAGTCTCCCAAATCAAGAGAATGAGTTGTTCACTTAAAGGGACACACGCAAAGAATTTATCGGGCATTTATATTAGAACCTCGATTTATTAATCCAGTAACGGTTTGACAATTAATCTCCTTGCATATAATCAAATCAAATGTAATACAATTTGTTTCAATTTGTACTTGTTATATATATTATTTCTGCAATATAATCAACAAACAGTAATATGCAAATCCCTATGTGCTGTTAACTATTCAATTAATTGTAATGTTTAAATACGCATGTAATGTAGAACAGCTTACAGGATGCCATGAATTAAACAAACAAAAACAAGAAAGACTGTCCGGTGTCCCTTTCAAAAATACTAAGACAATAGGTTTTTTGCTTTTTACATTATGGTCAATGTTAACTACAAATGTGTCCATGGGGCACGGATGCCCCCACTGAAAACAAACCCTGGACATAAAATTTGAAGAAAAAAGGACCATAACTCCGGTAATACAAGGCCAATTTCGACGCCGACTCGAAATGCACATCTTGACATCATAGGTAAGCATCCTTTAAAGTTTCCAAACAATCGGTTGAAATCTGTGGGAGGAGATAGACAAACAAGATATTTAAACGTCAAATTTGACGAAAACTGTGGGAGGAGATAGACACACATATTTTTCGGTAGGGACTGACGGACACTCGGATGGACGGACATGGCTAGAGCTATATGCTCCTTTACCATTCGGTGGCAGGGGCATAAAAAAACAGATCTTCAAGTATGATATCACAGATCTTTTACAAATGCAATTCCCTGATGAGCTTTGATTACATATATGAGATTAACTCCAAATAGATAAAACCGTAAAAATTTAAAACTATGTTTCAAAAATGCGAATCACAATATCAGATCCTCCTCGTTGTCATAGTTAGGGTGTGAGCGCCGTATAGGTTGAAGTTCATCAACACCGGGAAGGTCATCCATGAGTGCCCAGTTGGCTGAAATATATAAACCATAAACTGCTTACAAGCTTTTGATTCTAAATACAAACTGGTAAAGCTAAGAATTAGATACAGTCTAAGCAAGTACATGTGTAAAGTAGATCTGACAGAAACTGACTTTACCTCACCAAAACATCAATTGTTGTTTAATCGTTACAAACACATTATTAACCTTATTTACAGTCGCTTGGAGAGTGTAGCAAAAAATCGTTTGATTATCACAAACATTTCTCAGGATTCCTGGAGTACAGGGGACCACCCGGATAGTAGGGGAGTCTACTGCCACAAAGTAAAGAACTAACCCGCCAAATAACGGCAAAATTACACTAGGTTAACTTGACTGGTTAAGAAACCGGTGATTGAATATGACTAAAATGAATTATGAGTTGGTAACTCTTAATTACTCCAGTTTTGAGGTTTGGTCTGGCTAGTTAAAGTCGTTTATATTGTGTCTACAGAGTTTGGATTCTCAAAATATGTAAGTTACATATACCTCGTCATCAGTAGGTTTAGAAACAGTGTAAATATTTTTTTAAAATATGGCTGTTATTGTCACGATAGCTACTTTAAGACTTCTGCAATACTATTGCTTTTATGGAATCACTATTGCAATAGTAAATAATTTTATGACAACAACTTGTGTAATACTTCAGGCCCCATAATTTCGAAACTTTTGAGTCGAAATCACAAACTCAAGCTCAGCTATAACTTTTTTTAAAATCTTACTTAACGGTCATGGAATGACCTGAAACTTTACACAAATCGAGTTAATCATCAATTACAAATGTCCTGAAAGTTTCGGGAAGAAAAATAATCACTGAAAAATGTTACAGCTAAAATAAATATATGAATTTTGAGCTTGAGCAAACGATTTTAGCTGAGAAAGTTTCGAGAATATGGGACCTCAGGCCTAATATTCATCAAACTTTTGAGCACAAGAACTCAGACTCGACTCAAATTCTCAATTTTTTTTAAATCAAAATAAAAACAATTTTACAAGCAAATTACTATATTTGCTTACAGAAACGAGTAATTTTAAAGGTAATTTAACAGAAAATGTCTGGAAATCACAATTCTTACCCATACTTTTGTGGTTATAGGGTTTGTAAAAAAATGAGATTTTGAGTCTGAGTCTGATTCGGGTGCTCAAATATTTGATGAATTTAGGCCCAGGTGTCATAAGTCACAATTTTTAAGAATGTTTTACATTATGTTGTTATCATAACCACTAGCTTAATTTAACACACTTCACACTAAGTAGTGAATTGGACATCCTTTTGGCATATAAAAACAGTGTTTTTCTAAACTAATGGGCAATCATTAGTTTAGACTAACAATGATACAATGTAATACCACACTTTAATTTATGTGTGTAATAAAATAGTACTTGATAAATCATTAGAAAAACTTAGCATTTCTAAATCGCAGAAACATATTTCAAATGAAAGTGAAAAAATTTCAAATGAAAGTGAAAAAATAGAGTTTACTATTATAATGCTGAAATATTGAATATCTATTAAACTTTGCCTGGGCATCACCAGGCTAAATGGAAGCACATGCATATGAGTATACTACGCCTTGTACAACAGGTTAGAATTTCCCCATTTTGTGACAAGCGAAGTCGGTATCAACATCACATACATTTCCGCATCCACTGACCTCGATCGACGGTTCATCTCGTGATACGCTGTTGTCAATCAATTATGACACGGATGGGGAATAATGCGTGTAACTACCTACACGCGGTGTATAAAATGTACATATGAGTCACTAGTGTTGTTTGTGTACATCATAACGTCGCCATTTTTTGTGTGGCTTTTGTGGCTTTTTCGTAAAAAGGGCTGGTAAGGTCAGAGAAGGCTCGGATTAATAAAACACGTGACCAAAAGTGGTGGTACATTTCCCCGGGGTACTTTAATCCGTTTAATACACAGCTACTCACAGTGCCTGCCTAAATCAATGTTGCAAAAGCTCATAGTTCCTAAGATCTAAATATGTGTATTTTCATCATCCAGAAAGCTTATTACAGAAAATAGTGACAGTTGCGGTATTTTTTCACTGAGAAAAAAGTCATATCCCATTGAATACCATTTATGGCAATATCTATCAAGGCACACCGCTCCAACCCAACTTAATGTCAATGTTTTCCTCGCTACCCAATTCTTTCGACAAAGTCATGTTTCAAAGTTCTAAAACAATAACACGGTGCCGAGCAGAAACAAATGTTTGACATGCATCTTGACAGATCAATCTGGTGACGTTCAGTTTTCATTGGCCAACAGTTACACGCTGGCAATCTCGGGCCAATCGGAACTGATCAAACAGGCTCTCAAAAGGCCAACGTCGGATCAGGGTCTTGATGTGCTTTAAATTGATCATGTCCAGGTCCATGTCCAGGTAAATGCTTGTCATTTTTAACAGGGCGAGAAAGGTCAAGACGGTAAAACACAGACGAAATTTTGATTCGGCGCAAAGTGGAGTTTCTCTAACCTGTTGTGCTAGGCGTAGTATGAATCATATGTGATATATGAATTGTATACTCATATATTACTTTGGCGGAGCAACTAGGTGTGTTTGAGGTGGCATTCTTCCCAGAGTCCCCACACCCTCCCCGCCAAAAAAGGGACTTTTGGACAATACATTTATATGAATAATTCCGTAAAATAATGAAAATATTGTTTGGACAAAGCTAAAAAAACAACAACATGCACACAAAAGTGCGCAATGCCACTGCTGTGGATAAAAAACATTTGCGCATTGTTTTTTAAAATAACTTCATTTTATCTCTTACTTTGATGGCTATCTCCGTTTTCCAACATTTTCTTTGGACTTGGTGACCTGACCCATGGTAGATGTTTCTTTGGAGAGTTCCTGCCACCGACATCTGACAGCTCAAACTCGTCATCAGACGGCCCCAACTTGTTTTTGCGTAAATGGTTTTTCTTCTTCTTTAATTTCTTCACTGGAGTTAAGGATCTCTCTTCTTCATACCCTGTATTAAGGAGTGAACATTAATGTACATACTTCACTGGAGTTAAGGATCTCTCTTCTTCATACCCTGTATTAAAGAGTGAACATTAATGTACATACTTTACTGGAGTTAAGGATCTCTCTTCTTCATACCCTGTATTAAAGAGTGAACATTAATGTACATACTTCACTGGAGTTAAGGATCTCTCTTCTTCATACCCTGTATTAAAGAGTGAACATTAATGTACATACTTCACTGGAGTTAAGGATCTCTCTTCTTCATACCCTGTATTAAAGAGTGAACATTAATGTACATACTTCACTGGAGTTAAGGATCTCTCTTCTTCATACCCTGTATTAAGGAGTGAACATTAATGTACATACTTCACTGGAGTTAAGGATCTCTCTTCTTCATACCCTGTATTAAAGAGTGAACATTAATGTACATACTTCACTGGAGTTAAGGATCTCTCTTCTTCATACCCTGTATTAAAGAGTGAACATTAATGTACATACTTCACTGGAGTTAAGGATCTCTCTTCTTCATACCCTGTATTAAAGAGTGAACATTAATGTACATACTTCACTGGAGTTAAGGATCTCTCTTCTTCATACCCTGTATTAAGGAGTGAACATTAATGTACATACTTCACTGGAGTTAAGGATCTCTCTTCTTCATACCCTGTATTAAAGAGTGAACATTAATGTACATACTTCACTGGAGTTAAGGATCTCTCTTCTTCATACCCTGTATTAAGGAGTGAACATTAATGTACATACTTCACTGGAGTTAAGGATCTCTCTTCTTCATACCCTGTATTAAAGAGTGAACATTAATGTACATACTTCACTGGAGTTAAGGATCTCTCTTCTTCATACCCTGTATTAAGGAGTGAACATTAATGTACATACTTCACTGGAGTTAAGGATCTCTCTTCTTCATACCCTGTATTAAAGAGTGAACATTAATGTACATACTTCACTGGAGTTAAGGATCTCTCTTCTTCATACCCTGTATTAAAGAGTGAACATTAATGTACATACTTCACTGGAGTTAAGGATCTCTCTTCTTCATACCCTGTATTAAGGAGTGAACATTAATGTACATACTTCACTGGAGTTAAGGATCTCTCTTCTTCATACCCTGTATTAAAGAGTGAACATTAATGTACATACTTCACTGGAGTTAAGGATCTCTCTTCTTCATACCCTGTATTAAAGAGTGAACATTAATGTACATACTTCACTGGAGTTAAGGATCTCTCTTCTTCATACCCTGTATTAAAGAGTGAACATTAATGTACATACTTCACTGGAGTTAAGGATCTCTCTTCTTCATACCCTGTATTAAAGAGTGAACATTAATGTACATACTTCACTGGAGTTAAGGATCTCTCTTCTTCATACCCTGTATTAAAGAGTGAACATTAATGTACATACTTCACTGGAGTTAAGGATCTCTCTTCTTCATACCCTGTATTAAGGAGTGAACATTAATGTACATACTTCACTGGAGTTAAGGATCTCTCTTCTTCATACCCTGTATTAAAGAGTGAACATTAATGTACATACTTCACTGGAGTTAAGGATCTCTCTTCTTCATACCCTGTATTAAAGAGTGAACATTAATGTACATACTTCACTGGAGTTAAGGATCTCTCTTCTTCATACCCTGTATTAAAGAGTGAACATTAATGTACATACTTCACTGGAGTTAAGGATCTCTCTTCTTCATACCCTGTATTAAAGAGTGAACATTAATGTACATACTTCACTGGAGTTAAGGATCTCTCTTCTTCATACCCTGTATTAAAGAGTGAACATTAATGTACATACTTCACTGGAGTTAAGGATCTCTCTTCTTCATACCCTGTATTAAGGAGTGAACATTAATGTACATACTTCACTGGAGTTAAGGATCTCTCTTCTTCATACCCTGTATTAAAGAGTGAACATTAATGTACATACTTCACTGGAGTTAAGGATCTCTCTTCTTCATACCCTGTATTAAAGAGTGAACATTAATGTACATACTTCACTGGAGTTAAGGATCTCTCTTCTTCATACCCTGTATTAAAGAGTGAACATTAATGTACATACTTCACTGGAGTTAAGGATCTCTCTTCTTCATACCCTGTATTAAAGAGTGAACATTAATGTACATACTTCACTGGAGTTAAGGATCTCTCTTCTTCATACCCTGTATTAAAGAGTGAACATTAATGTACATACTTCACTGGAGTTAAGGATCTCTCTTCTTCATACCCTGTATTAAAGAGTGAACATTAATGTACATACTTCACTGGAGTTAAGGATCTCTCTTCTTCATACCCTGTATTAAGGAGTGAACATTAATGTACATACTTCACTGGAGTTAAGGATCTCTCTTCTTCATACCCTGTATTAAGGAGTGAACATTAATGTACATACTTCACTGGAGTTAAGGATCTCTCTTCTTCATACCCTGTATTAAGGAGTGAACATTAATGTACATACTTCACTGGAGTTAAGGATCTCTCTTCTTCATACCCTGTATTAAAGAGTGAACATTAATGTACATACTTCACTGGAGTTAAGGATCTCTCTTCTTCATACCCTGTATTAAGGAGTGAACATTAATGTACATACTTCACTGGAGTTAAGGATCTCTCTTCTTCATACCCTGTATTAAGGAGTGAACATTAATGTACATACTTCACTGGAGTTAAGGATCTCTCTTCTTCATACCCTGTATTAAGGAGTGAACATTAATGTACATACTTCACTGGAGTTAAGGATCTCTCTTCTTCATACCCTGTATTAAGGAGTGAACATTAATGCACATACTTCACTGGAGTTAAGGATCTCTCTTCTTCATACCCTGTATTAAAGAGTGAACATTAATGTACATACTTCACTGGAGTTAAGGATCTCTCTTCTTCATACCCTGTATTAAAGAGTGAACATTAATGTACATACTTCACTGGAGTTAAGGATCTCTCTTCTTCATACCCTGTATTAAAGAGTGAACATTAATGTACATACTTCACTGGAGTTAAGGATCTCTCTTCTTCATACCCTGTATTAAAGAGTGAACATTAATGTACATACTTCACTGGAGTTAAGGATCTCTCTTCTTCATACCCTGTATTAAAGAGTGAACATTAATGTACATACTTCACTGGAGTTAAGGATCTCTCTTCTTCATACCCTGTATTAAAGAGTGAACATTAATGTACATACTTCACTGGAGTTAAGGATCTCTCTTCTTCATACCCTGTATTAAAGAGTGAACATTAATGTACATACTTCACTGGAGTTAAGGATCTCTCTTCTTCATACCCTGTATTAAAGAGTGAACATTAATGTACATACTTCACTGGAGTTAAGGATCTCTCTTCTTCATACCCTGTATTAAAGAGTGAACATTAATGTACATACTTCACTGGAGTTAAGGATCTCTCTTCTTCATACCCTGTATTAAAGAGTGAACATTAATGTACATACTTCACTGGAGTTAAGGATCTCTCTTCTTCATACCCTGTATTAAAGAGTGAACATTAATGTACATACTTCACTGGAGTTAAGGATCTCTCTTCTTCATACCCTGTATTAAAGAGTGAACATTAATGTACATACTTCACTGGAGTTAAGGATCTCTCTTCTTCATACCCTGTATTAAGGAGTGAACATTAATGTACATACTTCACTGGAGTTAAGGATCTCTCTTCTTCATACCCTGTATTAAAGAGTGAACATTAATGTACATACTTCACTGGAGTTAAGGATCTCTCTTCTTCATACCCTGTATTAAAGAGTGAACATTAATGTACATACTTCACTGGAGTTAAGGATCTCTCTTCTTCATACCCTGTATTAAAGAGTGAACATTAATGTACATACTTCACTGGAGTTAAGGATCTCTCTTCTTCATACCCTGTATTAAAGAGTGAACATTAATGTACATACTTCACTGGAGTTAAGGATCTCTCTTCTTCATACCCTGTATTAAAGAGTGAACATTAATGTACATACTTCACTGGAGTTAAGGATCTCTCTTCTTCATACCCTGTATTAAGAGTGAACATTAATGTACATACTTCACTGGAGTTAAGGATCTCTCTTCTTCATACCCTGTATTAAGAGTGAACATTAATGTACATACTTCACTGGAGTTAAGGATCTCTCTTCTTCATACCCTGTATTAAAGAGTGAACATTAATGTACATACTTTCACTGGAGTTAAGGATCTCTCTTCTTCATACCCTGTATTAAAGAGTGAACATTAATGTACATACTTCACTGGAGTTA
>JAWPHD010021812.1:0-27060 GCA_037043455.1 Cyrtodaria siliqua
CTGGTTTAATTTTTTTTGTCTTTTGAAGGGCATTTTAAAGTGGAAACAAGATACAATTGTCACAACAACTGCAGCTTTTCTGTCTGATTTGTCGGTGTGATGTGTTGTGTTACTTGCCATTTTTTGGCCACCCCAACACCCCACCCCTATGCGACAAAACTACTTAATTTACAAAACTATTTTATAGAGTCGTTGCCAAAGGCTTGTTTATACAATGACATCCAAATTGAATCCAGTACCTTTTATCACATTTAGTTAAAACTCGGAGGCATGATATCAAAAATCATCATTCATTATCAATAGAGGTAAATTGTAGACCATCCATACAACTTTTATTTGGGTTTTTTGTTTTCTCTCAAATGATTTAAATAAAGAGTTCAGTAGGGACTTTTTTTATATATATATATACTTTATCTTAACTGAACATAACTATAGACTAAAATAGTTCAAAGTTATGTAGAAATGGTTCTTCAAAAAATGGAGTAGATAATACCATATGAAAATCATTTGTATTTGTTATAAATTGCCTATATTGTGTCGGAAAGGTGAAACATATTTTGAATTTTTGTTACATATTTCTTTTATTTTTCTACCACATTTACAACGGAATACTTGATATGAAACAATTGAGTTTGTCATTGAAATATTACCAGTTTAAGATTCTTAATAAAACTATATACTAATATTTCAGACAATGTATTGTTTGTTTTTTATTTCGTTTCCTGAGAGCTTTTTGAAGTTCCAGATACAAATAGCTCTGAGTTATTAACTCTTGGATTAGATTTACTAATCAAGACATTATGTGACACTACTTGACATAATGTTTCATTACTTGACAGTACTAAACATTATTATTGACAATACTTATCATTGTGCTACATTACTTGACATGTTTCATTACTTGACAATACTAGACATAACTTGACAGTACTTTTCATTGTGCTACATTACTTGACAATACTAGACATAACTTGACAGTACTTTTCATTGTGCTACATTACTTGACAATACTAGACATAACTTGACAGTACTTTTCATTGTGCTACATTACTTGACATGTTTCATTACTTGACAATACTAGACATAACTTGACAGTACTTTTCATTGTGCTACATTACTTGACATGTTTCATTACTTGACAATACTAGACATAACTTGACAGTACTTATCATTGTGCTACATTACTTGACATGTTTCATTACTTGACAATACTTGACATAACTTGACAGTACTTTTCATTGTGCTACATTACTTGACAATACTAGACATAACTTGACAGTACTTTTCATTGTGCTACATTACTTGACATAATGTTTCATTACTTGACAGTACTAGACATACCTTGACAGTACTTTTCATTGTGCTACATTACTTGACATAATGTTTGACATAATGGCATGTTTCATTACTTGACAGTACTTTTTACTGTGCTTCATTACTTGACAATACTAGAAATAACTTGACACTACTTGTCATTGTGCTACAATACTTGGCATAATGTTCCATTACTTGACAATACTATACATAACTTACAGTACTTGTCATTGTGCTACATAATTTGACATAATGTTTCATTACTTGACAATACTAGACGTAACTTGACAGTATTTGGCATTGTGCTACATTAATTAGCATAATGTTTCATTACTTGACAATACTAGACGTAACTTGACAATACTTGTCATTGTGCTACATTACTTGACATGTTTCATTACTTGACAATACTAGACATAACTTGACAGTACTTGTCATTGTGCTACATTACTTGACATAATGTTTCATTACTTGACAATACTAGACATAACTTGGCAGTATTTGTCATTGTGCTACATTACTTGACATACTAATTGACACAATGACATGTTTCAGTACTTAACAGTACTAGACATAACTTGAGAGTACTTGTCATTGTGCTGCATTACTTGACATAATGTTTCATTACTTGACAATACTAGACATAACTTGACATGACTTTTCACTGTGCTACATTGTCATACTTTTTGACATAATGGCATGTTTCATTACTTAACAGTACTTGACATAACTTGACAGTACTTTTCACTGTGCTACATTATTTGAGCTAGCTGATCACTTGATATGTTGCATTATTTGTCATTGCTTGACAGTACTTGACACAACTGTTGAAGTAACCAGACTGTCAAGTAAAGTCATAATACCCGGTTTAACCAACGTGATGTGTTTATACTATAATTTGAATGTGCCAGAAAAAGAATTAACTTGACCATTGCACTATTAAAATGTCCATTGTTGGTAATTCATTATTTAATTCTAAATGGTGGTAAGGAAGACATTAAAAACTATAGATATTAAAAGGACAAATAAAATTTAACCAACGTGATGAGTTTATACTATAATTTGAATGTGCCAGAAAAAGAATTAACTTGACCATTGCACTATTAAAATGTCCATTGTTGGTAATTCATTATTTAATTCTAAATGGTGGTAAGGAAGACATTAAAAACTATAGATATTAAAAGGACAAATACAATTTGAAAAAGGCTGATTATGTAAATGGTGTATCTACTACAAAAGTAATTTTCATGTGTACTTGTACACAGTGTAATAATTATTGTAGCATATGCATTTTATGGAATTTAAGGTTACACCTCAATAGCCATAAAGCTGATCCTTTATATTGATGTATAAAGTGTCTTCCTCAGATGCATGTGCATGTCTCAAAATATTACATTTCTCTGCAACTACTCATTTTCTCTCATCTTAAGTGGTTATTGTTCTATCCTTCTCCCTAAGATTTGTTTCTGTTTTTGAATCGAAAATGAAACCATATCATTACCAACACTCTACCATTGTCTTGCAGATTACACAGATGAAGAATCGCTATACTCAGGTTTTGCCCTTGGAGCAAATATGCACATGCAATCTTCATGGACCAAGTATACACAAAAGGGAGCCAGAAGTAAGCCTTATCAATGTACGGACTGCGGGAGGGAATTCCGAGACAAAACGGATGTCACTCGGCATATGCGCACGCATACCGGAGAAAAACCATTCCAGTGTCATTTATGTCTGAAATATTTCTCTCTGAAGAAAAATCTTAAAGTACATATAGGGAAGCATTTTCTTAAGGATAACCAACTTTAATTTGTTGATGTTAAAAGTTTGTGCATAAAACTTAATGTAGAGTATAAGATGCTGTGTGTTTGAAAACAGGAAACTGACAAGTTTGAGACATACATAAGCTTTTTACCAGCTTCTTGGGAACTTTTAATTGTTTTTATCAATCATATGTGATCATTGTTGTGGTGCGTTGTTTCAGAGAAATGTTTACAGTATTGAAACCTGTGAAGGGGATAGCACCTACTCTATTTTTAAACTTTGTTAGGAGATCTTTTATGTGCACAGTTAATGGCTCTCCCAGGACCAGGGTACAACAGCTTTACATCCCCTCAGAAGGATGGCAAACTTTTGAAGTAAGGTATTGAAGTGGTTTGTATTGTGGGTTGGTATTGAGAATCAAACTCAGAACCAAGAATGCTAACAGAAACCCCTTACAATTTCTGAGGCAATTATTTGTCAAAATGAAAAAAGTATAAATGAAAACGTGTATAAATAACTGCACTGACATCATTTGGATTTGTGCATAATGGACATGGATTCTTTTGTGAGCTGCAAATTAATAAATTTGAAATTTTACAACACTGGATCTGCCAAATTGTACAGAATCGTTCTGGAATTATGTAGCAGTAGTAGCATGGTCGGTGATATTTCCTTCGATGAATGCAGAGCACTAAATCGTTTAGGTTAACTAAAGGGGCATGGCTATACCATACTACAACTACCAGATATTGGAATTTAGACGTCACAGTGTTACTAAATACACCATGTTACAAAAAAGATAGAGTCCGTCTCAGCTTTGTTATTTAAACACCTTGTTGGGCTATACCCATCTTAGACCAGACTCTATTATTTAATTATGCAAATGTACGGCAAATAACTTCAACATTAGCTTTTGTTTTGATATTATTCTTTAGCTGAATGTGCTGATATTAAAGTTACTTTACAGACAAAACTTGGTATTTCTTTATTAAAGCTCTCACACAAAACCTGACTAAATACTGGTCTTCCTTTAATCGGTTCTTCGATTTGGGCTGAACTTAATCACCCCAGTGTACACCCATCTTAACCATTCACACCAAACTGTCAAACAAGATTATTTGTTTCCTATAACAAGATTTTAGGGAACTCCTCATGATTTCTTTCGTGTAGCCTTTTTGAAGAAAACAACTCTTTACAAAGGAATCACGTTGCTTCAGGCATTGTTTATCTGGCTTCAACTAACACTAAAAACTGGTAACCAATTTTTTCTTCTTCATCAAACTTTGGACATATACACTTCATGACAATAGACTGTGATCTTACCAAAACATAAAGGTCAAAGTTAAAGTAAAATTCCTGGTTCAAAGTAGTTATAAGAATCATAGCTCTTATAGTTTTATATCCCGTAAAGCTGTGAATCTTTTCCTTCAAATATTGGTCGAGTATGCAGCACAAAGCAAGGTTGCACTTTCCAGCAAGGTTTCTGAAGACCTGGAACAAACACAATGCCTGTCTAATCCAAAATATCTTGCTTTCGCCAGACATGAGAATCTGGAAACTTAGCTAGGCATTAACGCCAGAATACCCCCAACAAAAGTTGACAGTGTCTATTTATGTTGAAATAAATGTTTTTGATACTATTATTCTTTTGGCACATTTATAGCATTTTTGCTGTGTGTCTTTTTTACACTCAGTGTTTCTCTTTTATTGTTACAGACATTGGACTACCTGCAGTTATTTACAAAACAGATGAATATGGCACGTCTTACACAACCTTTACCAAAACTACACAACAAAGACAACCTGCAGTAACATACGAAACTGATGAACACAACGTGCCTTACATGAGTCTGACCAATGCCACACCTCAAAGGCGAACAAAACAAAAGCTGTTTAAATGTACAGAGTGTGGGAAGGATTTCCGAGATAACACAGACCTCACTAGACACATGCGCACACATACTGGGGAAAAGCCTTTCCACTGTCCCATTTGCAATAAGACTTGTACACTGAAAAATAACCTTGCGAAACATATGGAAATACACTTCTCTCCCAAGAATAAATGAAAACATGATACAGTCCCTGGCTTTAATGATGTCTACCATCAAGCATGGATAAATGCTGATTCTGGGGGATTTCACTGACAGCTTCCATCATTTCTATCTCTTTCTTTAACAGTTGATGATAAAAAAATGCAATTTTAACCCTTGACCAGCTACATATATATAATGGACTGTTCTTCTTTGAATTAAGACCATTCCAATTATGTGACAAAGGGGTGTTTTGGGGAAATTGTAAACCCTCATCATTCTTCGAGGTTACTCGCAGGCTGATCTGGGTTTACAATGGACGCAAAGGCTATTATTGTCGTGCTTAGCGGGTTAAGGGTTGATCAGCAAGAAGAAGCAAAGTTAAGGTTTCGAGCGTAATTTATCTGCTTTGTATCTTTTTGTTTAATTGGACATTTTTGGTTTATACTAATACATATGTCTAAGATCACTGTGAAGTAGTGATACAGATACATAAGATCACTGTGAAGTAGTGATACAGATGCATAAGATCACTGAAGTAGTGATACAGATCCATAAAATCTCTGTGAAGTAGTGATTCCTGTGAAGTTAAACCTATTTAATGAACCATATATTGGAGAGTGATTTTTTTTTACTGTCAACTCGGAAATCGCTTTCATGGCCGAGAGAGTAAATATACTGTGTTTGAAACCTCACCTCTCACCGTTGCAGATTTGAATCCCACTGGGAGCTTGACTTGTAAGTTAGAAAGTGTTGATTCTTATGGATGGTGGGAGGTATACAGTACAGGTTCTACGCAGGAAAAGGTGGGTGGTCCTACTCCATGACTAAAAATCGACCGTCATACCTAAAATATGCTGGAAAATGATGTGCAACACCATTCAATCAATCCGTAAACTCGTTGCTGCACAGAGCTGTAGATAATTTTTGATTGCAATGAGTATTTATCAGATTCAAAATAAATGAGTAACAAGCAACTCGTTCGGAGTAAACAATTGCTTGAAATAGTTCATGCTTTCAAAATGGATGTGAATTAATACATTTTAAAAGAAGCAACTTTTCTGATTAAAATGGAAGTTAAGTAAAAACAATAGAAACACTGTATGACCTTAATATTAGACACTGCTTGGAACAATTTTCGTCATGTAAATATGGAATAAACTGTTCAACAAGACAATGCATACACGTATAATACTCGTGATTTTTAGAAATTATGAGTTTTTGTAGTAAGTTGATGAGTAATGATACTCACAATTTTAAAAAAATGATTTTTTTTTAAAAAAAAGAATGAGTAAAATACTCAAAAACTAAGTTAACCCATAAATAATATATTTGTTTCCCGTTCTTATGCAAGTTTACTAAGTATTTAAATAAAAATGATGACACTAAAACATCACTCTATGATTTCATTTTCCTCGTGGTTTATATTATGAACCAAAGAAAAACACATAAAAATAATTAGTTTTTTGACGGCAGGAAGCAGTAAAGGAATGTTTCTTGAAATGCATAATTCATTGTCTATTTAGTAACACAATCATTTAGCAATAGGCTATGGTGGAAGGTGAAATGACATTTTTTTCTAAAGGTCATAATAAGTTTGCTTGTTAAGTTCCAGTGTTCTAATGTTTGCAGAGTGAATTGTTGTGGAATTATGTAACCACACTATTTTGTCTGTTCAATTGAAGCATATTAGAATTTACATCAGTTAGTGATTAAGCGGCTTAAGTAATAATGTATAACAGTTTACATGTATGTATAAAATTTGTCAAAATTTCGATGAAAATGTACGCAGGGCACTAGTCAGCTTTTAGGGGACTGGGGCCAGGGCCCTCAGGAAGGGAAATTTTGCGTTGTTTTCATATCAAAGGGGAATTACTAAGAAACACAAATTAGTGTTTTTTTTATATTATTTAAGTGGTACCAAGAATTTACCATTCCAAATTGCAAAATGTTATTGGAAAAAAATTCTAATAAAAAAAACAACATTTTTTTAATATATTTTTTTATTTTTTTAAGAGTGGAATTTTTCACAGGAAAAGGGGGAAAAATATATAAATAAAACGAGTGCCCTGGTACGTACATATAAAATAATTATTTTAAGTCATTTTTGTTTAAACAGTAGAGGTTATACTTCAGTGTTACAAGATTTCAGAATATGTTATCGCAGTTACGCTATTCAATGCTTTCTGGTTTATATTTAACACCTTCTGCAAATCTTTTCAATTAATTAAATTGGATGTCATTTGAAACAAGATGTAAATTTCAAGTAGGTGTTTTAGTTTATAAAGCAATTCATAATCTTACACCAATATACATAAGTAAATTAATAACATTTTCTGAAAATAAAAGATATAATTTAAGATCATGCATTAAACATGACATTAAACATCCTAGACCTAAATCCGAATATTTAAAACAATCTTTACCTATGTTGCCATGGCGACTTGGAATTCAATCCCAGAAAATATGCGGACTTCTGTTTCAAATACAATTATAAGCTATTTCTATTTCAAGATAACGGGTGTTCTGCTCAACTTAAGTTGTGTTAATAGTGAATATTGTTTTGAATGCCAGCTTGTAACATAGTATTAATGTTACGTGCATGTATTCACTTGATATTGTTTATTAGTTGATGTTGTTATTAGAAGGCCTCATGGAAGATAAGTGTTGTGCAATTGATTGTATAATCTTAATGAGTTGTACCTTCATGAAATAAAGAATTTATTATTATTATTATTATATGTTGAATTATGTTGAAATGCTTAGAACTGTATAAAACAATGTTAATATTTGCTAGTCATTGTTTTATCTTTATCCCTATTTCTTGATCCTTGTGTTTAATGGAAGGTTGTATTTTATTTTGTAAGGATGGTTGCCTACCATGCTCTGAATACATTTAGTTAGATGGAATTGAATTGGATGTTGTTTAACGGCTCATCAACACAGTATATGTTATTTAGAGTCGCCCCAGAGAGAGGGGAAGGATACATAGGAATCCGGGAACCGTGCCCTACTCTTATTATCGAATGGATTCCTATGGTTCTTTAACGTGCTCGGAGGATAGACCGATAGACAGGACCGCCCAGTTTACGTCCCCATCCGACGGACGAGGCTAAGGAAAAGTGTCTTGCCCAAGAACACACCGACGAAACTCAGTGGCACCACGGAGGATTGAACCCGGGGCCTCCGGTTACAAATACGCCGCGCTACCGACTGCGCCACGCCAGCCCTCTTAGATGGAATATTTCCTACTCATCAGTTGTTTGTAAGGAATGATTGCCTTCTTTAAAAGAGACATATTTTTTTTCAATTCTAAATCTAACTAGCATTTCACATACACAGCTAAGAAATAAAAATTTCTTTCGGTTCACTTTAAAAAAACGTCTTTTTATATTCTCAAATAGTTATTTTGTTTTCTCAAATGTATCTTGTATTCTCCAAACCTTGTTTTCTCCAATGTTAGTTTGTAATACAACAGCCATAATCGACACTGCCACCTCCTCATCCATATCCATGACATGGACAAGGAAGTTTTTGTTTTGCAATCCGCATTTAGTAATTATTTATCACAGGAGTTGATTGTAATAGTATGCCAACAAAATTTAATTGACTAAATTTAAAAAAAAAGAAAAAAGAAGAGTACTTTAATACACTTTTGCATGAGCCTTTTTTAATGCATACCATGTAGTTTTATAGGTACATTCAATTGGATTTATGCTGAAATGCATTGGTAATTAAAGGCAGAGGAAATGCTGTATTAATGATTATCAGAATGAAAATCTTATTTCTCTTCTTAATTAAACCCAATACAAATGGCTTTTGACCGAAATGATTAAAGGCCTAGGCATGTATACAAAAAATACATTGTGGTCAATAAATATGGTAAAGGAGATGTTTGTCTAAAAGAAATTATGAACGTCAGTGGTTATTTGGACTGCCCGATCCAAATGCACTGATGTTTGTTTCAACATTATTTAATTTTTTAATAGGACTAAACTTCAGTTCCTGGTATGTAGAAATTCTTAGATATAAAAATCTAACAGGAAAAGTAGCATTCAAGGACGACAGTCAACCATCAACACACACAAAAACAAAGAACAACATAAATATTGAGATGAATCACTTGATGTAGAAACCCATTGAAACTGTCATCTAAATATTATGCATGAACGATTGTAATCAGTCACCTTGATTTAAATATGAATTTGTAGGATTTTTTCCATTTTCTAGGTGGATAGTGCTATCATATAATTATATACCGAGGTGTAACATTTTCCAAAAGCAACTTGCCCTTAAGTATTGTTATTTTGAATGCTGAAAAACACAACATTGTATTAAAATATACTAGAAAATGTCTCTTGCCCTGCACTCAAAATTGTTGTGTTAAGCAAGCGGGCGAGTGGAATTTTACACCCGTGATATATATAACAAGAAGAAACAGTAACTGTTGTAAAACTTAGTTGTAATCTTTCCCCCCCACCCCATCACCCCACCTGAAACGGTGACTAAAGACATTTTAGTCAATATATAATGAAAAGAATCTTTTATTTTCCAGGTTATGATGAGTTTGCCGACACTTACCAATTTGACTATCAGAATTGGTCATCATCCACTGAACTCGGAACCTCTCAACAAAAAAGGCCCAAGTTGTGCAAATGTTCATTTTGTGGGAAGTCGTTTCGAGACAGGACTGATCTTACGAGGCATATACGTACGCATACTGGAGAAAAACCATTCATATGTCCGCTGTGTGAGAAAGATTTCGCTCGGAAGAATAACCTTAACATACACTTGAAAAGACATCACTATTCATGCCAAGACCGAGCAGATAACTAGTGACATCATCAAAGTTCACATTTATTAATCTGATCACTATACATTGTTCCAAATGACTGTCCGAGAGAAAGGATTGAAGAGTTTTCAATCACTATTCATAAATACGGACATCATTGTTTAGACTTTTATTAATGGAATTGGTATCTCTCACTGTTATACATTGTTCATATTGATAATCGTTAAAGGGACAAACAGGACAACATGAGAAAGAAAGGATTGAAAAGATATCAGTATTCATACTAAAACCCAGAAGATAAATAGGAATGTCACTATTCATAATTGGTATTTATATTTGTTTAAAATAACAATTAAAGGGACACACACACAACAGTGAGGCCTGTTTTACACATTTACTCACAACAAAACAGACTAAGGACAGAAACTTTATAAAATATTGTTTTCTCCCCAGATTCAATACTTTTAACTATGTACTGTACTAGATATATATGTTGTAAAAAAATCTGAAATAGATATGTTTAAACCCAAACTAACTAAACTACATATAAACTTACCTCTTTCCAAAACCTTCCAAACATCACAGATTTTTTTTTTATAAGAAATAGTAAACAACATACATTTTAGAAATTTTCTTAATAATGATCATTTGTTTTCTCTATTGAAATGAAGTTACCTTAATCACTAATATGGATATGTCGTGTATTGTGTGTAAATTAAAAAAAAAAGTGTAACGTTTGATAAGATTTTTGTTAGTTATTTGTCTTTACAAAAATCCATTATTTTGGAATAAAATAAAGTTCTTATAGAACCTCTATCGGTTTAACTTTCACTATAACATCATTGAAAGATTCTTGCTATCAAAATAAGTTGATGTGAGAATAAAGCAAGTTTGAACACAATCATTTGTGTTCCGAAAAGATATAGGCACAAACAAGGGCTCAAAATGACTAAGGTAAACATTCATTTGGGCTCTGAACTTGTTTTGTACCTAGGGTCAAACAGGTTTGGGGCCGAATGCCTGCAGCTTCGATAGGTTTCATTTTCATACTCTGAAAGTACATAACTAACTTGCTGACTGGAATGACGTTCCAGTTTAAGTAGCATACGTTGGTGACTTAAATTAAACTAACAGCGATCGGGTTGCTAAGCAAAATTTACGCACACTAGAGTACTAAAATGGTATTTAAAAAATCCAGAAAAACAAGTGTGTATTATGTTTCTGGCCTTCCCTTTCCTACATACATATACTATAAGACTATTTCTTCTTCTTCTCTCTATCCTTTCGTACTATTGTATTGGAAACCTGTGATTTGTAAGGGTGTATAGTCACTGTCCTAAATAATAAGTATATGATTTATTTCCTTATTTATTTCGACCGACCCTGTGTTTTGGCATACAATACTCAGTAGAAGGGTCGCCCTATTGCGCAGAGGTTGACTAAGGTATATTATTTGTTTTTCTTTCAATAGTGTTCAGAATACTTAGAAGAGGATATTTGGTGAAACATTAAACTATAATAGGTGTCCGTTTTTATGTCATCATCTCAATGTCGGATGGGGATGTAAACCGGGCGGTCCCGTGTATCGGTTTATCCTCCGAGCACGTTAAAGAACCATAGGAATCTATTCGATAATAAGAGTAGGGCACGGTTCCCGGATTCCTATGTATCCTTCCCCTCTCTCTGTGGCGGCTCAAAATAACCTATACTGTGTTGATGAGCCGTTAAACAACATTCAATTCAATTCAATGTCCGACATAATATACCTATAAAATATACCTTGTAAAAATTGATTGCCCGATATATCATTAACCATTTCAGTTTACTGTACTTTCACAACATACTATTTATTGAGATTTTTAGCCCTATTCTGTTCTACAGCTTGTGTTGTAAAGCACATCTAATTTTTCCAGTTGAGCATGACTGTTGCAATTTAATATTAAATTCTTTGTCCATGGACATAATGCCCATTCATTATATTATGTTATTTACCGGTACATGTTTTATTGCAACTAAATAAAACCATGCCAGCATTTCCATTCTTGCGCCAGGAAAAGTAACATTTCCATTCTTGCGCCAGGAAAAGTAACATTTGTATCTCTGTTTCATGGTGGTCATAAGTTGCTGTCCCTAAGATATGCCTGCCGTTCCCCTATGTGAGTGGGTGTTCCAGTTATAACAACATTGAAATAACAGTAGCTAACAGTTAATCCAAAATTATTAAATACCCATTAACCTCTTAGTCACATTTTATTTAATACATAATGAAAACAAAACTTCTATTTCCAGATTACGAAGAACTCTACGATAAGTATCAACTCGACCTACGTGCTTTTACAACTTCAGCAGACTCAATGCCAAACCAGCGAATAAGATCGAAGTCGTGCAAATGCTCATTTTGTGGAAAATTATTTCGAGACAGGACTGATCTTACGAGGCATTTACGTACACATACTGGGGAAAAACCATTCACGTGTCCCATATGTGAGAAAGGATTCGCTCAGAAGAAAGGTCTTACCATACACTTGGGGAGACATTGATCACTATGCACATTAATTTTTCTTACGTGTCCCGTAATGGAATCTCGTAGAAGATATGTGGTGAGATAATGACTCCAACTAAAAACAAAACTCCTCCTTTAAGCAAGAAAGGGTTTAGTGGGAACATATAAATTGACGGACACTTGCTGAAAAGAAGAGTACTGTGTTCTTTTTATAACATACAGGGCAGGACATTCTTTTTCTGAGTTACTAGTCCTACGTAATCTTTGAATGGTCAAATTGATAAATTGTTAAAGAGTTTATCTAAATTTCTACTTGTCCTGCATCATCATGGCGTGCTCACGAGTGGAATTTTCATGCCCTGATACACACATTATCAGGCTAGACAAAGCAAAATATTCTGGTTGGATTTGAACTCGTATCATTTACTACAAACTAATCAAGAACTCGACACTTGAGGGATGGAAATACATCAAGAATGTACTCCCCATTGAATGGAGAGATGCCTAGAACATTATGCCATGTACATTTGGCAGCAGAAAAGTGCCAATATGTGTGCTAGTGTTGCACAGATATTGAACAATTTCTAAGATTAAATACCAAGTCTTACATATATAAAGTGGTCTTGCCTATCGGAGAATGTTGTGTATTTAATAATATAAACACATTGCAAATATGTTGTATTTTACACATCTTACAAACACATGGGAACCATTTGAATCCTTACAAACACATGGGAACCATTTGATTCGCACAATTTGTGTTTCGCCCTGTGTTTTCCTTGTTCGGGATGATTTGTTAAAGAAATAAGGTACCCCTTACTATTGAAATTGAATGCATTTTATTCCGCTACCTACACAAACATAAGCCACATTTGATGTATAGACATTTTATAACAAGGTGTATTCATTTGGAAAAAAAAGAGGCAAACTAACACATTAAAGCTTATAAAATGAATCCAGTTCAGCCATTTTTTCTTCATGTGTGTTGTGTTCTACTCCTTTGTTAATTGCGAGCCAGTTATTGCTATATTTGAATGCTCATACACGAAGCTTATTTGGTCCGTTACCAGTATTGCCAAGTTAAACACAAATTAAAGAAAGAAGCTCAGATTGAATGACGAAGCTATTGATGTCACATACTACTAGACAAAAGCGGCAATTAAATGACAAAGCCAAAAGTTGTAATTAAATGAGGCACATTGCTGCCGCCTGCTCATGGACAAATGCCTTGACTGAATGACCATGCTAATAGGCCCTCATGAAAAGACGTCTTAATTAAATGACAAAGATAACTGCCGCTACATACTCTCGGACATAAGTATACTCAGTACATTTAACCCTTAACACGCTACATATATATAGTGGACTGTTTTTTCTTTGAATTAAGACCATTCCATTTATGTGACAAAGGGGTGTTTTAGGGGAAAATGACTTGCTCGCAGGCTGGTCTTGGTTTACAGTGGAAGCAAAGGCTATTATAGTTGTGCTTAGCGGGTTAAGGGTTAAAAGCGCAACATTTTTGATTTTTGACTATTTTTAGTCCTCTGTTCTTGTTGTTCAAATCAAGATTGTAGTTTATGTTAGTAAACAAGTCTCTTTATTCCAAAGGTTAACACATTGCGATAAACAGATGCATAAGATTTGCTCTACTTCTTTCAGTTAAAAACACATTCAGCTTTATCTAAGATCTTTAACATCTCTAGAAATTTAAAAAATACCAAGTGTTACCTTTTCAAAGTATCTGAGTGTAGTTCCGTCTACTGTCAAAAATTAATATTTAATAAATTATTCTCATAAAAAAATAAAGTTGCATTATAAACATGTATAATCATCATTGCGTAAATAAACTGAAATTCATCTGTTGATGTATTCCTGGATTACTTCTTTGATACGGTTGTCATGAACTAGAGAAAGCATGGTGATAGACATGCTTGTTTGGATTATTTGTCATTCAGATAGCTACACTAGCGGAAATGGTTCAGGTATTTTGAGAGTAAAGAAAGAACACGACTGTTTCAGTTATTACTTTACATGTTTGACTCAATGGCGTATACTTCTTCCCTAGTAGACTCTTTTGCATGCTGGTTCATATCCAATGATTTATTTCTTTAGCATCATTGTTTTAGCAATGATCTTGTGTTGGCCGATCTGTTTGCAGAGGATATGAATTTACTGTTTTATATTTTATACTTTCAGCTAAAGAGAAAATTCCTACCACTGAGTGGTTGCTGTCGAGGGAAGAACCAAAATGTAAAGCTTCTTATCATGTGTGTCTGTTATGTGACAAAACTTATAAGAGAAAACACGATCTTGTGCGACATATGCGATCTCACACTGGGGAGAAACCATTTAATTGTGAACTGTGCGGAAAGCAATTCTCGAGAAATTATCATCTAAAAATGCATAAAATCTCCGTGCATAACAGGAGGATATAAATTGATGAAGATGCAGATGCAAACTACATTTACAAGGGAGTGATAGTGGAACGGCTGTTGTGGACAACATAATTTAATTCAAACAACGACGCAGCAACCATAATCCACATACATGTCTAATTCCTTGTTTGTTGGTTTAAAATTTCAAAAGCGCATGCTATGGATGTCTTATATCAAAAAAAATGGGATATACAGTTGCTTGTAATTCCTTTAAAGTCAGTAGTTTGATAATAGGCTTTTTTACTTGCTTAATTGTTTACATTATTGCGTTAAGTGTTAAGTGTTCAAGCTTACTAAGAAATATATATTTGGTGGTCAGACTGTCCTGTCGCTAATTAGGTGATATATGTCAATCTTCACTGCAGCTTAGATGATGTGCAATAAAAGGAAAGAGAAGTTTTGTTTTGCTGTTGAGCCAAATTTCGCAATAAACTGATACTTTCTTTATGTTGATTTATAGTGTGTTTGTGACTGTCTATATGACTAAATATGGAATTGTACAAAGAAAATAATATTTCAAACCATCTTAAATAATTTAGATGAGTTTTGAAGATTTGTGTATAATTTTTTTGTAAAATGTTCTTTAAATATGCTCTTGATAATAAACTGTTATACAATACCAGATAAACTATTGCTTGCAAGAGCATGTTCTTCAATTCATCCACTTGCTAATGTACACGTTGAGTGTATGTAATATTCTGCTTGATTGAATTTGTTGATCCTTGGATAAGAGAAGTTTTTTTTTTTAGAATTTAAAAATGTTTAGCTAACATTTCTATACAACAGTTGTTTCTGAACATGTGATACTTTTGTGTACAAATACAAACAATAATAATTTCAAATCTATGACTTAAATGGGTGCTTACTACTTGCTTACTTAGATATACATAGTATTACTTTCATCATTTCATTGTGCAATACTAATGAATGTAAAGTAAAAATTGAAAAAAGCAACCTTCTGTGAATGTTCTATTCTTTTTGTGCCCCGTGTGGTTCCTGGGGCCCCGTTTGGTTACGGGGCAAAGAATAGGGCCACTGCAGATCCCGTTGGAGGGGTAGGCAGAGGGGAAGAACTCCCCCAAATTCATGTTCATTTAATCATTTTTGTTCATGCTCATTAAAGGTCTTCATCATGCATTGTTTCAGGTGCCATCTTGCTCATATATCTAGAGCAGTGGCAGAAAAACTATAACATGGCTCCAGCGTAAATGGAGTGTCTACAATAGAATTTGCAGCAATTCTGCAGTTCAGAGTGAGAAGGTTCTAGGCTCATTCTCCATATTTTATCTTACATGGCGGATGAGCCTGGCATGTTCATTCCTGTTAGGCGCCATATAACCTTTCATGTGTTGGTGCGCTTTAAAACCCCAATTCAATTCTTTTTGAATGTTTTGTTTTGCACATGTCTTTTGATTGCACTGTTTCATAAGTTGAAAAAATTTAAAAACATGAATACAATTTCTTACAATAATTTCTTACAATAAACTTACTATTCTATATTTTGCAGATTACGCTGTTGAGTACAGCCACAGAGGTAGATTAATACTTCAGACTCCAACACTTCTCGAAACGGACCTCACAGCGCAAAGTCCAGGTCTTCAAAACCCCACGGGAATGGCTGGAAATAATGTGTGTGAATGCGGCAAAGTGTGTCGTGACGGGTCCGATCTGAAGCGGCACAAACGTGTACATACTGGAGAAAAACCATACCAGTGTGGTGTATGTCAGAAATGGTTCTCGCAGAGAACAAATCTGAAGTCACATCTAGTGACAAAACATTACGGTGTTCACAAAATGTATTGATTTTTAGTCAAATTGAAACATTGTATAAGTAATGAGCTAATCAAAATAAATGTATGATTAAAGAATTGAATTGAATTGCATTGGGTTTTACGGCGCACCAACACATGAAAGGTTATATGGTGGCTTACAGGAATGAACATGCCAAGCCCATCCTCCCTTTACATCAAGATAAAATATGGAGAAAGGGCCTACAACCTTCTAATCTGCAGAAGTGCATAGTTGCTGCAAATTCTATAGTAGAGGCTCCATTTACGACCTGAGCCACGTTTCCACGTTTGCATACACGGTGTCATGATGAAGACCTTGAATGAGCATAATAAAAAATGACAAAATGAACATCCTATCCATCTGCCTCAGTGGTTGTATTCTGCCACGGTAACCACACGGGGAGTGTAAATAAAGAGCTAATAAATAGATGATTTAGAGCAACAGCGTTGTCTTGGTGTCCAAGCTTGATTAAATATCATTGTCTATGACAAAGACAAACATTCAGGTATGAATAAGGTGTGTTTTGGCGCCACAAATTTATGTTCAAGACGGCTGATAATAAATATGCTTACAATTTTGAAAAAACAATTGCTGGTTTTCTTAAAAAAATATTTACAAAAGGTAGATGCAAAAGTCAGCACTTAACTGAAAGCAGGCATCCAAAACACCCATTTAAAGTTCTCCGGCCACGTTTTGTTTCATGAACATGTTTGTTTATTAAAATCGAAATAAATACACAACAGTATATATTTACAATTCACACATTGCAATATCTGTGAAAAGCGAGAATAAGATTTTATTTGATGACATAGAAAACTTGAAACACGTAAATTAATCCACAGATGTATTTATCAATTATCTTGCAATAGTTGTGCAGCTATACAATTCAGATTTACCTCATTTCCCCGTGCAGTCATGCAGTGGTAAAAGTAGTATCTACGTCCTGCAACAAATACTTATTTTTACATACAGCTTAATAGCGGTTGTAAATGTATGTTTCTCTCCGGGACTATCAAGAAATGTTTATATGTTAAATTTGTTAATTGACAATTCTACAAAAGGGTGGCCATTCACCTTTAAAAGGGACAAACGGCAATTATGAGGTATTTGTTAAGCATTCAGATGGATTAAACAATGCTAGCATGTAATTGAACAAAAGGTAATAAGCTGGGGGAGTTTTTAATACTTAGCCTGCTATGAATGTATAATGGACTGTCCTTTCTTTAAATTTAGACCATTCCATTTATGTTACAAATCGTTACTCACAGGCTGATCTGGGTTTACAATGGACACAAAGGCTATTGTAGTCGATCTTAGCAGGCTAAGGGTGAAGTATTTTTGTTATTCTACCATAGGTTTTAGTGATATTGGGGTAATATTATCAGCAAATTAGTTATATGTAATACACTTGGAATTGATTTTTTTATTTCATGTTATGATAACATCACTGAAGTACCAAAATATAATACTCTTTAAAAACAGTCCATTAACTCATTTTAGAAATATTTTATATTTAGAATGTTGTGTTTCTTGGTTTCAAGAAACTCAATTACTGGTTTAAGTAAAAAGATGTGACATCACAACAGTAGAAAGTGGTGTACTACCAGAAAATGTTGTCATGATAGAAGCAATTAATTTTTAATTGATTTTTAATATGAATAAAGCATTCTGATTGGTTTAATTGAACTGATTGAGTTTCTGCTCTACACAGAGTAATGAGTTTCTTGAAATCAAGAATCACAAAATGCTAAATATATAAAATAATGCTAAAAATGAGTCGGTAGTCTGCTGAAAATGAAAAATGAAATGATTACAGCAGACATCATTCTTTCTCGAAATAGATATACATAATATTGATGTTCACCTTTAAATCTCTGTAGTTGAAAGCACATATTTGAGGCATTCATTTATTGTTGCCGATAGCAAGGTACACATACTACTGATGTACATGTTCACCTTAAATCTGTAGTTGAAAGCACATTTATTCATTTAGTGTTGCCTGTAGCGATTTTTTAAATTGATTGGTATAAAACAACAACAAAATACTTTCCTTGTGTGTATTCTTTGTGTGTGTGTTGGTTGGGGGTTGTTCTTATCAAAGCCGTGCATATGGAAAAGATTTCCATACTGCCAGCTATTTTGGAGGATAATCAACTTTTAGTTTAATTTAGTATAAATGTCTATAGTGGCCCTCAATTTCATGTCCAAACAATATTTATGTCATAAGTATTATGGCCAATCTTCATATCTGCCTCCATATCAGCCTGAAATTCCTATATCTGATGGCTGATATTAAGGTAGATCTGAAATTTATTATATCGTACCCTTGTTATCAACTTATCACACACTATAAAGGTATCAATATTTCTCAAAACTGCTATTCCATAAAATATAATAAGATTAAATATCAAATACAATTGTATGTACACAGAACAAACTGTGTTTAAATATGCAACAACAGTTGTGTTGAAATAGGCATCTATACAGAAAATAACAACATTTAGAACTTGAGAAAGATATTTATTCACCAGTGACACTTAAAATATGATTGACCTTGAATGTGTAATATTTGATCAGTTTAATATTGTAATATTCTTGTATCTGGATCCGTAGCAATGCTGTTGTTACGTGAGAGTGTAATGGAAGTGGCGCATGAGAGTGCTGATATAGGGGCTGATATGGGGTCGGAATAAAGAACAAAATCCATATCCTGTCCTCGTCAGGTATTATTACAGTTATATGCTACAGTACTCGCAGTAGAACTAGAGCTGATCTCATCTTACACTTGAGGCAAATTGACTGAATTAATTCTATACTTTATTGCTTTTGTTGTTAGTGGCTTTTCTATATAGCTATGCAAGGCATCAGTGTAATGCAAGGCATCAGTGTAGTACCATATGTTATATCTGCGGTTAAATCCAAATACAAGTTACCATTCATTAGTCTTACTATTATTCGTTACTATTTTTCTATCTTCAGTGTACGGCCAGATTACAGATTATGACTATAAACGTGCATATAAACAGTCGAGTCCGCCGCAACACCCGTGCACCTTCTGCAACATTGTCTTCAAGAAGAAGCATGACCTTGTTCGGCACTTGAGAATACATACTGGAGAGAAACCATATAAATGTGACTTCTGCGACAAGCAATTCGTTAGGAAATACCATCTGAAAACGCACACACTCTCTGTTCATCGCAAAGTAGTACAAAGTTATTCAGAGTGGTGTAGATAGGACGTGGGTAGTTTTAATATCTTGCTAGCAAGATTACTTTATTGTATAGTTTCATCTAAAATAATATTTGGTAAATGTCTTCCACAGAAAAGTTATCCAAGACTACCAAGTTAACGCATTCAGGCAGGATTATTTTTATCGTGAAACATTTGTCAGTGATTGGTATTAATATCTAACCCAAGAAAAAATACTAATGGCCAAAAACAAATCTAAGGTTCGATTATCTGTGTTATGTGAATGCTATATTTCCCGTCTGACTTTTATACCTACTTTTATTACATCTTTAATAAAAAGATGTAGGATCGATGGTTTAAAATATCAGGGTGTTTGAGTTTTAGTGGAATCACGCCTATTTTTGCAGCGGGGTGGGGGAGGGGGCATTATTGATTATGATTTGATTGAAGTGATCGAAACTGTTTGCCTTCAATTTATGCTTATATTTGACACAGATTTCAAATAATTTATTACAGTATTTTCATGAAATATTTTTGTGCAATATTTACCTTGACACCAAAGTTGAATTGTTGGAAAACTATATAAAAATAAATTCGGAAATTATAATCTCAATACCTAAAAAAAGGTTATTTTGTCATGTCCACGTTAACATGGATATGTCTTTTTTATGTTGTAGCTGTTTAGCACCTTATCATCAAACCGTTGTTACTTATTCTTACATGCTGATTATTTGCCGAATCAGAGTTTCTGGTACAGCTTGTTCTTATTCATCATAATATAATATATAGGCATATGAATATATTTTATTAGAAAGTTAATGATTGTCTGTATACATGAGATGCTTTAATTGATATCTGTATTTAAGATGTTTTATTTCTATTGCCTGTCCTTGTGTGGTGTCAACTGTTTGTATCGCCGTATAGGCTTATTGGAATATTTAATAAAAGATATATACAACTAGTGCATTTAAATAGTAAACTTAAGTTGTGTTTATTGTGATCCCTTCCCTTAACCCGCTATATATATATATATATATAATGGACTTTTCTTTTTGAATGAATACCATTCCATTTATGTGACAAAGGGGTGTTTTGGTGAAAATGACTGATCAGCAGCTGGACATTGTAAACCCAGATCAGCCTGCGAGTTACTCTGGGTTTACAATGGACGCAAAGGCTATTATAGTTGTTCTTAGTGGGTTAAGGGTAAAGCAATATGAAGTTGTCATCTGGTAGTACATTCTTCCACTTGATTGATGACACTGTGGGCATAGACGTAACCCTGACAGCAATATAGCAAGAATCAGAGATTTTTTTTACACAATTGCAATCATCATTATTCATGCTGTTTAGAAAACTAATGTCGTAATAATCTTGGTAGAATATATATTTTTCAGATACTGTTCTGAATGTTTTCAAAACACATGACAGCGCCCATGATTTTCTTCGTATTATTGATGTAAAAAATGCCATTTAGTGCATTTCTTTGAATTTATCGTGCAATTTATCCACAGCATTAACACACAAAAACTTTTATCTTTTTTTGGATATAGATCTATGCTTTTTATTCGGATTTTCATTTGTTCAGTTCACTCGAACATCATCTGAAGGGCATATTATGAAAGCGCGATTTCATTGATCGAATTTAGTTGATCTTCTCATGAATATTGATTAGATGAAAGGTCGATGTGTCGTGACCTCCAAGACAGTATTGTCAGATCCTACAGCGGAGAGTATCGAAGCGTAATTAGGATATGATTTTAATGAGATTGACGCTTTCACAAATTGAAGTGGGGGTGATATAGGAATCACGTTGCACATAATGTCCCATTGCGTACCCTCCTGTCATGTTCCAAACTTCATATACACATAACAATTGATGACCTTATATCCCTCTACATCACCCATTGTTGGTTGCCTAATTTATTACAGAATTATGGCCCTTTGTTTGACTTAAAATTTATTCGCGGTATTCATAACCTTCATTGATAGGTCTTTAGAAGTATTGACTAACCAGTGATCAGTTGTAAATTTCAGCCGATTACCCATCACTAATTGTTATGAACATAAATCATTATCGACTTAGTGCAAATGAACAACAAAATAATAGAAAACGGAAGTAATTTAAAACGCACATTTTACAATATACATTTTACAATATTAAAGGGACAGGCATGGCAATCTTGATATTTCAGCCCCGCTGGCCTTTTACAATTAATTTTATAATGCCATAATGCTCATGTTTGAGTCATTTATTTACACATGCCTTTGTCTGTAATAAGAAACAAACTTAAATCATTTTGAATTAAAAAATCTGAGGATTCTGTGTATACTTCCAGATAGGGAGAGAGTTTCTTGAGAAGACAATCCCCAATCTTTCCACAGACGTTTCTCTTCTTGAAGCATTGTATACATATTTTTATACCTTGAAAGTGTTACTGTATGCTTGGTAGGGACATATACGCAATATATTTATATGAAACCTGGCAATGTAAACTATTTGAATTGAACATTTCTAAGGAATTCTCTATGTCTTTCAGATATGGAGGTGTTTTCTCAGGGATACAATGCCCCATCTTCACACAGAGGAAGAAGGCCTCACCAGATGGAATTATCGTGTCAGATGTGTTGTAAATCATTCAAGCGGAAACATGACCTTGACCGACACATCATGATTCATACTGGGGAAAAACCATTCCAGTGCAGCTTCTGCGAAAGGGCATTCATACGAAAATTTGATATGAAAATGCATCTGTATAGAATACACTGCAAAGACCAGGCATCATATGATAATATATTCACAAGCTAACTGTACTTCTTTATAAGACACACACCTCTTTTTTTAAATTTAAATTAGCTAATTCTATACCTGTTGTAAGCGATTAGCTTCTAAGGTACTTCCTGATTGTCTTCCTGGTAGAACCAGTAGTAAGAAATGCAGATAAAGTGTCTTGCTCAGGGACACAACACATGTGGTTATGGCGGGGATCGAACCCAAGACTTTTTGATCATGGGTCCAACGCTCTACCGCTAGACCACAGTGCTTCACAAGTCTATGACAACCAATAATCTATTCATATAGAACCTTTTGTATAAAACAAAATATATTATACAGCATCATAGACTGCATTGCAAAGACATCAAATTACATATATCTAATTATATATCATAAAGTGATGTGAAAACAGGACTTCATAAATAGCATTGGAAAGACATACTGGAGCAGTGAACGTGAAACCACTGTAACTATATTTATCATTAAACTAAGGTGTTATTATCCCTGATACGTCGTTTTTGTACCACTGATATGACACATGACCTGCAATCCGTATCTTCCTGGACAGGTTATCACCCACGATTTGCGGGTAATAACCTGTGCAGGATGATAACCGGAAGTAAATGACGTCAACAATCGTTAGCGTGCAGGCCGTTTTTAACATCCGTTTAAATTTCATTCCTGTTAAAATGGATGCTGGGAAAACGACGTTTAAATCTCTGGCCACTTTTATCGAGTTTACGGCAAAAATGTTTTCAACAAAGCGCTCAATTCAGGTATGTTTTTGCTTTATAACTTTATTACTATTTAACAAATTCTGTTCAACTGAGGTGCATTATGATCCTTATACAGAATGAACTCTTTCCTCTGTCATAACCGGTATTTCGATTCATCCAGTATTTTCTGAGATTTGCCTTTCCAAATTTTCACGATCATGTACGCTTTCATTTCCAGTACTTTGGGAGGGCTAATCTAAGAAAATCTATATGAATCAAAATATCCGTTTGCGGTTGAGGAAAATGCCCACTTTGTAGGGTTATGTGCGCTTTACTAAAACAAAGTTTAAATATAAAGAAAGTTACTAGGCAAAAACATACCTGAATCGAGCGTTTGTTAATAATATTATTTCCAAAATATATAAAAATAGATTGGCTCTTTTTTTTCAGTACTCAGTAATAAATGATGAATATATTACAACTCTTCACTTTCCATTATCATACCTGGTATATCTATTTTAGTTTTATGTATAAATTATCACTCTCCTTTTCTCACATCACACCTGATATCATCCCTCGTACAATAACAATACCTCGGACCTACGGACCTCAGGATTGATATTGAATTCTCGGGATTATATCAGGTGTGATATGGAAAAGGAGTGTGATAATTTATTCATACATAAAGAGCGAGATACAATCGTCTCGCATTGACCTCGAGCTGGAGGGCAAAAACATGGCAACCAATTGTATACTCCTCAAAATAATTTAAGGACAAAAAAGAACAATAACAATTACTTAGTCTTTAACATATCATATCCATATCAAAAGTTAATACTTTTGGGTTAGGTAACAATTGTTAAATCTTAATCTAAAAACTGCCAAAAGACAGTAAAATGTTCAATAATGGCACAAAGCAAAAATTATTTTGAGGAGTATATATCCATAGAATATTTGATATGAAAGCGTCCTGTATAGACTGAAAGACACTTTGCACTAAACATCTATTTATTAAAAAGTTACATGAACATGCATCTTCATAGATTGTTTTGCAAAGTCGTTGCAATCAGTAATTTGCATGTTTACAGAATGCTTGATATGAAAACACACCATTATATGCTGTAGTACAAAGACGTGGCAACGAATACCTATAAAAAAGCAATCTGTACAAAAAAATGTATTGATGTATAATTAAGTGATAGTTACATACTTTCACGTATCGTACGTAATGGATATGTACAAAATTGGCACTCGAATAAATAAAAAAAATAATGCTTCAACCCGCATCATTGACAGATGGTTGGTACATACAGTTATATTATTTGGTGAAAACGTTACCGTTTTCAGCCATATGGTATCGCTCATAGATCGGATACATTGTTTCAGCGCACCACACGGATGTTACCATATTTTTCAAGACCAGTCCTATTGGTACAAGACAATATTCGAGATATTGCGATGTACGCTTTCCCACTAAACTGAGTGTTTCGAATGATAATGTAAAATCAGATGTCCATGAGGACAAGTAACATTTGCTGGTGTAAAATCAACATTAAAACAGACATGGTATTGTTTATTTTATACATCATCATAAACATTGCATCATTATTATTGTTATAATTTGAAGCATCAGTCATTAGGTTTCTGTTTTTTGGATATTTTATAATGAGGCGCTTTTGATTAGTAAAATGCGGCACTTTTAGAAATCGTCAGTTATATGGCAGAGAATCATGTTGATAGAACAGTAATAGATATAATGGTATCATATATGAATTTTAAAACTGTGTTAATATAATTTATTTATAAGAAAATAAAACATTAATTTTTCTTTTATTTAATTTTTTTGTACAATAATTTACATATTCTAGTTCTGTTTATTTATAACAAAACTCATTAAAAATACAATTTATAATTTAATAGATAATTTGATAATCCTTTTTTTTATGTCTGGCTCTTCGTGTTTTTCTTAAGGAAAGAAGGAACGTGGAATTTAATTTTGCTCTTTGAATACCAAGTTTAACTCTTGCGAGTAGACACTTACGTATGTATGTTGATTTTTGCAGACAGGGTATTCTTTTGTATTGACGAAATAGCGTAATATATCAGAATTTTGAAAAAAAATTGTGTTTTGTGACGGGGATGGGTTTCTCCAACTTAATATGTGAAGTTTTTAAGTTGATTGAATAATAGTACAGAATTGTTATTATTATATTAATTAGTAAGAATATATAATATTTTGCAGATTCTGTGAACATCTGACATTGAGAATACCAATAGGCCGTAACTGGCCCTACATCGTACAGATTCAGAGTCAATATATATTTGATATTTGAGGACATGTTTTGTGAGAATCTTCAGTTTATTCAGCATGTTAAAGAACCATAGGAATCTATTCGATAATAAGAGTAGGGCAGGATGCCTATGTATCCTTCCCCTCTCTGGGGCGGCTCTTAATAACCTATACTGTGTTGATGAGCCGTTACACAAAATTCAATTCAATTTTATTCGGCAGAATTATTTGAGAACTGTAATAGTTTGTAAAATATTTTATGAAAAATTTAAATTTGAGAACTATTGGAGAACTTTACTGGAGAACTGTAATAGTTTGTTGAGACTATTGAACTTGAGTTACTTTACTGGAGAACTGTAATAGTTTGTTGAGACTATTGAACTTGAGTTTAGACATTTAGAACATGTATTCAAATAATTGGGAATATGGGATATCTGACCATGAGAGTATCATCTGTATAGTTAGCTTGAACTATTTGAGAACTATTTGAGGGCTTTATTTGAGAACTTGACAATATTTGAGAACTTAAATAGTTCGTTGAGACTATTGGACTTGAGATAGATTTAGAAAAATGAGCAACATATAAAACAAATCATTTTGCCAAACAGTCATCAAACTTTATACAATCTTTAATCTTTAACTATAGGAACAGCTCAAAACCATTTGCTTACTAATGTTTTCGCCTTTCAGTATGCAGTACTTTGATTTTTTGGGGGGATCACTTTGTCTGTCGTCTGTCCCTAGAGCTCGTCATCTGTCCGTCACACTTTAATCTGCAATCTAACATTGGCATGACTTGAAAAGTATTTGACCTATGTTCATAAAACTGCACTTACATCTTCATCTTGCCTGAAGGAATGTTGTTACACATGTCCAATAACTCTGACTTTTATTTTGGCAGAGCTATGCTTCTTTTCATAAACTTGAACCTGCAACGTAACCAATCTCATATCTGGCTATAACTTAAGCTGAAATAAGCGTACGGCAGGCAACACAAGTGTTCCGTGGTACACCCTTCTAGTTTTACATTACTGCGAGTAAGTTGCAGGCTGAACTGATCATGGTTTAAAATGTCTGGCTGCTGATCAGTCATTTCCCCCAAAACAACCCTTTGTCACATAAATGGAATGGTCTTAATTCAAAGAAAGAACTGTCCATTATATATATATATATAGCGGGTTAAGGGTTAAGACAAATATGCTGGCAAAACATGAGTTTTGTTGTTATCTTTTCATACCTAGGTCATCACTTCGTCTACCGTTTTGTTATCTGGACATCTCATGAAACTTGGGTATTAGCTGTTTTCATTTCTTCATTTAACTTCTTCAAACTCTATATGAACGCTTCATGACATAGGTCATGTGACCTTGTCAGTATAATAGGTCAAGGGTACTAGTCAGGTTAAAATATTTTGAGTTCAAAGTGTAATTTTTTGAGTCTCAAACAGTGGGTATAAATT
>JAWPHD010021813.1:0-27059 GCA_037043455.1 Cyrtodaria siliqua
TATATTTTGCCTCGTTAAGACGATAGGGGCTTCATTGTTCATCCGATCTTTACCAAACTTGATCAGATTGTTAATATCAATGAAAGCTTGGACAAGTTTGAAAACCAGCCATATCGGACTAGTAACAGCGGAGTTATGTCCCTTGATTTAGTTAAAAATGCTATATTTTGCCTCGTTAAGACTATAGGGGCTTCATTGTTCATCCGATCTTTACCAAACTTAATCAGATTGTTAATATCAATGAAAGCTCGAACAAGTTCTAAATCCAGCCATATCGGACCAGTAACATCGGAGTTATGGCCCTTAATTTACTTCAAAATCATATATTTTTCTCGTTAAGACGATAGGGCCTTCATTTTTCATCCGATCTTTACCAAACTTCACCAGATTGTTAATGTGTATGAAAGCTTTGTCAGGTTCGAAAAACAACCAGATCGGCCCAGTAACAGCGGAGTTATGGCCCTTGATTTTGTTAAAAATGCTATAATTTGCCTCGTCGTTCGATAGGGCCTTCATTTTGCATCTGATCTTTGCCAAACTTTACCAGCTTTTACGACTGTCTTTTTTTATATTATTATTAATTTTTTTTTATTATTATTATTTTTTTTTTTTTTTTTTTTTTTTTTTTAATTATTTTTTTTTTTTAATTAATTTTTTTTGTTTGGAAATTATTCCTTTATATATATATATATATATATATATATTTATTTTTTTTTAGCTCTATGTTGGACCAGTCGGACCAGTAACAGAGGAATTATGGCTCTTGATTTAGTTTAAAAATGCTATATTTTGCCTCGTTAATACGGTATGGCCTTCATTTTTCATCTGATCTTTACCAAACTTTACCAGGTTCTTAAGTTATGGCCCTTGATTTAGTTAACAAGCTGTTTTTTGCCCGAAACTTTCAAAAAAACGTAAATGGCAGTCACTCGCTTCATTGATGTTATAAGAGCCAACATAGCCAGTAGAGCGTCCACAGGCCCTCTTGGGCCTCTTGTTTTTTCAAAACATTATTTGGTCTCCATTTTGAATGTACATTTACTGCAGACGGTCATTTCCTGCAGTAATTGGATGCATTATTCCCTATAAGCGTATCATGATGACCATGTGCCCCAACATCTGCACAGAGCCAAATTAGTAGTGGCTAACTGCATTTGCTTTTGATGTCACTGATCTGAGGCAAACTATAACTTGTAAATGGGTGTGTGCTGGCAGACCGAATATGAAGTTAATCTAGGCCAAATGTCTGCCCATCTTTGTCTACATAGCAAATACAATTGTTCTCTCAAACCACTGCGTGGATTTTCATTAAAAGTTCACAGAGATATTCACTAGCGGATACAGTGGGGGGCGGGGGTGTATGTCCATGTTACTGAGTATAAAATTTCGATGCACGCCCTCAGTACAAAATCTTACGCCCCCCCATCAAACAATTTCGATGCACGCCCTCAGTATAATTTTTTTTTCGCTCCCTCGACGCATAATGGCTAATGAGTGGTTTAATTAATACATTGTTAAATCCTTTTATTTGAAAACGGACTTTTTACCCTATCAATGCACTATCACAACCGTTTTATGAGGCTAGAAACTGACCCGAAAATTGACCAAAATATTACGCCCCCCCAATCAAACAATTTCGATGCACGCCCTCAGTATAATTTTTTTTTTTACTTTGCAACTGCTCAAGATAAAACTGAATTTTGAAATACTTTTTTTATCTAAATATTTGCATTGCAGTGCAGTATATAAATGATAATTATATATGTTTTTGTGAAGCTGTAACTATAGAGTCTGCCCCCCCCACCACCCCCCCACCACCACAAGCTGCAATCCCGGATCCGCCCCTGATATTCTTCCCAATGTAAATTAACTTCCGTATTTTGTGAAATCCAAGATGGCCACCACATCTAAAAGTAGACCAAGTTTAGTAATTTTTGTTATTGATATGAGTCTGTGAGACCTTTAAAGGGTGTATATCAGGATTTTCTTTGGTCAGACTAAAATTGACAATACCCATATTTTCTCTAGGTCGAAAAAATGAGGAATGAGTCTACACATATTTACAAGGAAATCCATTTTGCACAATAATAATGTGTTATCCTAGGTTACACGCCAGTGTTATGAAATGCATTTTAGGCTGGAATCTATTCAAAATATATGGTGATATCAAATTTTATACCTGAACAACAGTCTTTTTTTATCATTAAAATTGGAACATATTCCAGTTTCTAGATTGTACTAAAAAAAAGAAGAGGTCAATGACCTTGAAGCTCTACTGATAGATTTAGATAGCTAGATCAGCATTCCTGTGAAGTTTCATAAACATCTGTCAAGTAGTTTCAGAGGAGTAGTCCCTACAAGTTGAAGTTTTTACTATATAACTCTAGGTAAACAAAGATGGCCACTGGCAGCCATGTTTAATGTTGAATCAAAATAATTTTCGACAAAGATCAACATCTTGTCATGCTGATCATTTCAGAAAAAGTCCAATATCAATATTACTTACAGTTTTCAAGAAGTAGTCGCCACAAACTTGTTTTAAAAAATCTATGTTTAGCCATGGTAGCCATCTTGAATTTCCGACGGACCTGAAATTGTGCTAGGATCATCTAGACATCAAGAGCAACATTCCTGTGAAGTTTCATGAAAATCCGTCAAGTAGTTTCAGAGGAGTAGTCGCTACAAATTTTTACTATATGTAAACGAAGATGGCCACTGGCGCCCATGTTTAATGTTGAATCAGAATAATGTTCGACAAGGATCAACACCATGTCATACTGATCATTTCAGAAAAAGTCCCATATCAATATCACTTACAGTTTTCAAGAAGTAGTCGCTACAAACTTTTTTAAAAATCTGTTTATAGCCATGGCGGCCATCTTGAATTTCCGCCCAAACTAAACAATTTCTGGGATCAATTAGACATCAAGAGCAACATTCCTGTGAAGTTTCATAAAAATTTGTCAAGTAGTTTCAGAGGAGTAGTCGCTACAAGTTTTTACTAAACAAATCTATGTAAACAAACATGGCCGCTAGTGGCCATGTTTAAAGTCACATCGAAATAAATTTCGACAAGGATCTACATCATGTCATGCTGATCATTTTAGAAAACGTCCCATATCAATATCACTTACAGTTTTCAAGAAGTATTCGCTACAAATGTATTTATTTTAAATCTATTTTTAGCTGTGGTGGCCATCTTCAATTTCTGGCCAGCCAGCCTGAACTTTTTCTAGGATCAACTAGACATCAAGAGCAACATTCCTGTGAAGTTCCATGAACATCCGTCAAGTAGTTTCAGAGGAGTAGTCACTACAAGTTTTTACTATATAACTATGTAAACAAAGATGGCCACTGGCAGCCATGTTTAACGTCAAATCAAAATTATGATCGACTAGGATCAACATCATGTCATGCTGATCATTTTAGAAAACGTCCCATATCAATATCACTTACAGTTTTCAAGATTTAGTCGCTACAAACTTTTTTTTAAAAATCTGTTTATAGCCATGGCGGCCATCTTGAATTTCCGGCCAAACTAAACAATTTCTAGGATCAACTAGACATCAAGAGCAACATTCCTGTGAAGTTTCATGAACGTCCGTCGTGTAGTTTCAGAGGAGTAGTCACTACAAGTTTTTACTATATAACTCTATGTAAACAAAGATGGCCACTGGCAGCCATGTTTAACGTCGAATCAAAATTATGATCGACTAGGATCAACATCATGTCATGCTGATAATTTTAGAAAAAGTCCCATATCAATATCACTTATAGTTTTCAAGAAGTAGTCTCTACAAACTTGTTTTTTCGAAAATCTATTTTTAGCCGTGGCGGCCATCTTGAATTTCCGGCCGATCTGAAGTTTCGCTAGGATCTGTATCTGTATGGTACACGTTTCCGTCACAATTGACGATTACAACGCGGGTTGGTTGCGCATTAATTAATATCAAATATACTTAACAATGAATTAAAGTGAGAAGAAAAAATGAGTAAAAATGGATAGGAAAGGTAGAAGGAAGATATTCTTAGTCGCTAATTGCGTGATAGGCCTTCATCATCAATCCTGTCTGGCTACCGTAGCGGCCCCTGGGAATTCACCCAACCTGCATAGCACTGAGAATCACTAGAACCTAACAAACAATCAACTGGGACAGGGTTTAGAATGAAAGTTTGGAAAGCTCCTGTTTGTAAGATACCAAATCAGGAGCCTCAGCCACAGTGGCTGGTAGACTATTCCAACGACAAACTGTTCTTGGGAAAAAACTAAATTTGAGATAGTCGCTGGAAGAAGATAACTGTCTAAATTTCAAAGAGTGATTGGACCTGGTGCGAGATGATGCAGGTGTCAGGAACTCGGATGCTGGTATGTCCACTAGCCCGTGAATTATCTTGAAAGAGCATGGTGAGTTGGCTCTTAGTACGCCTCGACTCCAGAGTCTCCCATTCTAGGTGCTCCAACAATAAGGATCAATAAGACAAGAGCAACATTCATGTGAAGTTTCATGAAAATCCATCAAGTTGTTTCAGAGGAGTAGTCGCTACAAGTTTTTACTATATAAATCTATGTAAACAAAGATGGCCACTAGTGGCCATGTTTAAAGTCGCATCGAAATATTTTTCTACAAGGATCAACATCATGTCATGCTGATCATTTTAGAAAATGTCCCATATCAATATCACTTACAGTTTTCAAGAAGTAGTCTCTATAAATTCATTTATTTTAAATCTATTTTTAGCCGTGGCGGCCATCTTGAATATCCGGTCAGCCTGAAATTTGTCTAGGATCAACTAGACATCAAGAGCAACATTCCTGTGAAGTTTCATGGACATCCGTCAAGTAGTTTCAGAGGAGTAGTCGCTACAAGTTTTTACTATATAACTCTTATGTAAACAAAGATGGCCGCTGGCAGCCATGTTTGTCAAATCAAAACGATTTTTGACAAGGACCAACATCATGTCTTGCTGATCATTTTAGAAAAATTCCCATATCAATATCACTTAAAGTTTTCAAGTAGTCTACAAACTTATTTTTTTTAAAAATCTATTTTTAGCTGTGGCGGCCATCTTGGATTTTGCATAAACATGAAATTTTGCTAGGATCAACTAGACTTCATGGGCAACATTTCTGTAAAGTTTCATGAATATCCATCCAGTGGTTTCAGAGGAGTAGTTGCTACAAATAAAAGTTTACGGACGGACGACGGACACCGCACCACGGCATAAGCTCTGCTGATCTCTGATCAGTCAGGCTAAAAACTGGTGTACTGCCTTTACCAAAGTGATTGGCATGTCATGTAGTTAGTTTGAAATGGAAACATAATCAGTGTTCCAAAATGGCCTCCAGCAGCCATTTTTGTTTACAAACACATATATAGGGAAAATATGATCACTACTTCCGAACTATGTAACAGTTCTTTATGAAAGTTTCAAAGGCAACAAAGACTGACTGAAAATAGGAGACATTCCTAGCATGTCACTGGAGAGAAAAACGTTGCTTTTAACAATCTTTCAGTCATATGCTGGTGTCTATTTGTGATCATTTGCAGCAGCTGCTATGCTGGAAGTCTAGAACCACACCATTAACACAACATGATACCCAACCTGGTAACATTATACTGACAATGGGCCAACCAGTCTGAGTGGTAACATTATACTGACAATGGGCCGACCAGTCTGAGTGGTAACATTATACTGACAATGGGCCGACCAGTCTGAGTGGTAAAGTTATACTGACAATGGGCCAGCCAATCTGAGTGGTAACTTTATACTGACAATGTGTCAACCAGTCTGAGCCACACCATTGCCACACCATTAACACATAACATGATACCCAACCTGGTAACATTATACTGACAATGGGCCAACCAGTCTAAGTGGTAACATTATACTGACAATGGGCCAACCAATCTAAGTGGTAACATTATACTGACAATGGGCCAACCAATCTGAGTGGTAACATTATACTGACAATGGGCCGACCAGTCTGAGTGGTAACATTATACTGACAATGTGTCAACCAGTCTGAGCCACACCATTGCCACACCATTAACACATAACATGATACCCAACCTGGTAACATTATACCGACAATGGGCCAACCAGTCTGAGTGGTAACATTATACTGACAATGGGCCGACCAGTCTGAGTGGTAACATTATACTGACAATGGGCCAACCAGTCTGAGTGGTATCATTATACTGACAATGGGCCAACCAGTCTGAGAACTACCCTTTACATGCTGAACATCAAAAAAGGGAGTTACTAAATTGTGAGATCTTGAGCATGAATTCCACAGGAAAACATTTGTTTATAATAAAAAATATAATACAAAAAAGAAGTAGTGTTTTATTTGAAATAACATGGTGTTCTATGGAATCGCGGTACTTAAATGGTGACCAAAAAAAATAAAGTGTAAACATTATGAGAAGAAAATGGAAACATAAATGCTTTCTGTGATCCTTCTATTACATTGTAAAGATACAAAATTTAATCAACTTTACATAAAAATGTCATATTAGATTTGAAAAGAGGGGTCCTCTCAGTTCGCTCATTACTTTTGAATATCTATGTTATCAAGGTATGCAAACATTGTGTAGAAACTGGTATAAGATGCATTGATTGACCATTACTAGAAACAAATGTATGACAGACTCGTCAGAATAAAAACAATTAAGAGGCCCAAGAGGGTCTGTGGACTCTACTGGCTAAAGATAAAGTTTATGTAATAAGGGGCTATAACTCTGTCAAAAATCATTCAACCAGAACATGGCGATAATATACGCAACTAGGCTTGGTACTGATCCATGCCAAGTTTCGTTGAAATCCGGCCAGAAGTTCAGGGGAACTAGTCGGGACAAAGTTATTAAACAGCCATAACTCTGCCAAAATCATTCAACCGGAACACGGTGATAATATGTGCAACTGGGCTTGATACTGAGCATCCCTGCAAAGTTTCACTGAAATAAGGCCAAATGAAAGCCCTTTCATTTTAAGGAGGCAAAATGCAGCATTTTTTAACTAAATCAAGGGCCATAACTTGGGCGTTACTAATCCAATTTGGTCGTTTTTCGAACTTGTCCAAGCCTTTATTGACAGTAACAATCTGGTAAAGTTTGATAAAGATCGGATGAAAAGTGAAGGCCCTATCATGTTAACAAGGTCAACATATAGCATATTTCAGAAAAATCAAGGGCCACAACTCCAGTGTAAATGGTCCAATCTGGCTGGTTTCGAATTTGTCCGTCCGAGCTTTCATTGATATATTAACAATCTGGTCATGTTTGGTAAAGATCGGATGAAAAATGAAGGACCTATCGTCTTAACTAGGCAAAATATAGCATTTTTAATTAAATCAAGGGCCATAACTCCAGTGTAAATAATACAATCTGCCTGGTTTTCAAACTTATTCGAGCTTTCATTGATATTAACAATCTGGTAAATTTTGATAAAGATCGGATGAAAAATGAAGGCCCTATCGTCTTAACGAGGCAAAACTAAATCGATGAAGTTAAAAATGCTACACATCTGGCTGGGTCCGAGCTTTCGTTGATATTAACAATCTGGTCAAGTTTGGTCAAGATCGGATGAAAAATGAAGGCCCTATCGTCTTAACGAGGCAAAATATAGCATTTTTAACTAAATGAAGTACCATAACTCCGGTGTTACTGGTCCGATCTGGCTGATTTTCGAACTTGTCCGAGCTTTCATTAATATCAACAATCTGGTAAAGATTGGTAAAGATCGGATGACAAGTGAAGGCCCCATCGTCTTAACGAGGCAAAAAATAGCATTTTTTAACTAATCAAGGGCCATAACTCTGCTGTTACTGGTCCGATCCGGCTGGTTTACGAACTTATCTGAGCTTTCATTGACAGTAAGAATCTAGTAAAGTTTGTTAAAGATCGGATGAAAACTATAGCATTTTTTACTAAATCAAGGGCCATAACTCCGCAGTTACTGGTTCGGTCTGGTTTTCAAACTTTTCCGAGCTTTCATTGATATTAACAATCTGGTAAAGTTTTGTCAAGATCGGATGGAAAATGAAGGCCCTATCGTCTTAACGAGATAGTTAACAGAGAGACGGACGACGGACAACTCGCCATCCCATAAGCTGGATCTGTTGTAACATTCAAGGTAGTGGAAACTGCATTTATGGAGACTAGGGTGTGGAATTTTTAAGATCATAAGAAAATGATCTCTGTTTTTGCATGTTTTGGAAATATCCATTTATTTACGATAAACATACTTATTTGTTCCAATTATTTTATTCTATGTACCTAAATCATCACATATACAACATGACTGTCACATTTAAGCAGAAATGCAAATGGTTTTATATATTTGACACTACTGTGATATCATAGAACCCTTGATATCATAGGAAGTCGGTATAACTTAAAATTACAACATGAGCAAAACATTTGTATCCTTGCTATCTTCATTTTGACCATTACTCATTCTTCATCTTTTTTCACAGACCTAATAACAAACAGATTGGATTTTTTTTATATGAATCAATGAAGAAGTCAAAATATCATGTTGTAGTCTCTATCATCCAGACACACTCAAGCTGACTGCGAGCGCTAGCGAGCGTCTGGACTCACTGTTCTTTAAAAATGTTGACCGATAGACGGCGCCAACCGTCAAAACTGACTGCGACGTGACGTCATTTTGATTGCAACATCAAAGTGCACGTTGAATTACGCGCAACATTAGTTCCAATGGGATGTGTGTACTTCCTTATTAAATATACAATTTTTGGCATTAATCGTGTGTTTGGAGTAATTTTATAGCACAACATTGCGCGTAACGTCACGTATTTTTTGACGCCGTCGTGACGTAGGGGGTGATTCCCACGGATTTCCATAACAAACTGAAGTTGATCAATCAGAGGCCGGTGATTTTTTTTTGTACACACCTCGTTTTGATGTCAAAAATTTTAAAGAACAGTGAGTCCAGACCATCGTTTGGACTTCTTTGAGAGAAGTCTCGCGAGAGGTCTGGATGATCGAGACTAATCATGTTGTGGCACCTTAACTTTTCCTTCCAACTCCTCTCTAAAAAATTCATTAATTTTGATGAGAATACATTGAAGAGATTCATAAGTAAGGAAAATGGGATTATAATAATTTATCTTTATTTTCAAAGTAAGAAATTGTATAAAAAGCTGTTAAAAATATCATCATTTTTGACTTTTCTCTAAAAACCAAGCAAATGATGTAGTGAAACTTTCCTTCGAACTTCCTTTTTGCTTCAAATTAAAGTAGAGGAAATACCTGGTCGTTAGAAAAAGAAATAAATTTGTGATGGGTTTTGACAAACATGAAACGTATATGCATAAAACTCTTCATGAAATTCGCATTTAGAATTGGTCAATATGTAGTGAAATTTAGATACCTCTTACAGTTTCCTATCTATTTGGTCTTACGTCTGTGTTCAGTCCTTCATGTTTTTTTATACCACAATGGTAGACTTACGTTAGCAACTCGATGCAGACATGAAGCACATTATTTATTCTTTAGCATCACGACAGTACGTGAGAAACAATCCTTAATTACCAAAGTAGTAAAGTTTATCCTTTAATTTGCATGTTTGAAGTCCCTATCCCGATATCAACAGGCTCATTTTACAACAGATGTTAACCATTTTTAAACCTATTGAGGAAGAGATATATAACATATAACACATTTTGAGAATCCAAACTATAGACACAATATAAACGTCTTTTGAACCATCCAGGCCAAACCCCAAAACTGGAATCACCAACTTCTAATTCAATATACGCATATTCAATCACAGGTATTTTAAGAACCCGTGAATAAAAAATATACTTTTAATCGGCGCATAGACATAATGATATGACCTGAACACCAGGATAGAGTTTTGATGAATGGTTTTGTAGTGTAATTTTGCCATTATTAAGTGGGTTACCGTAGTTTCTTCAATCATTACAAATACAAATTTTACTACTAGTATTAAAACTTTATTTGCATTTTTTTTAATGTTCAGCATAAAACAACAACAACAACAATGGTGAGAAAATACAAATACTCACAACTGAATGGCATTTCCAAAGTTTTTAAACTTCTAACGAAAGAAGAGGCATTTACTAAGAGTAAGTAAAGTGTAGACTAGAAGTGCAAACAGTTTTAAAGGAAGTACATCAGGATTAGTATTACTTTTAGAATTGTTCAAATACATTATGAAAATAAATTACGGTGAACATAAAAAATAAACGACCCGAAGAAGATATTTCCTAACTGGTGATGTGCCAGGGATAGCTATTTTAAACTTGGCGGTAAAACAAATGGCAATGTATTGCAAAGGCAATGTATTGCAAAGAGCATGGAGCGAGCGTCATGTGTAGATATTGCCGATTTGCTCTGCGTTACAGATATTTATAACTTGGGGATTTCTCTATGGACTTTTAAGACTTGTTGTAAAGTTTTAATTATTGTGCTGTATTATAGGAAACTGTTAATGTTCCATTTATATCTATCAAATATTTTAACATTTTAAATTGGTTAGTTCATACTTTTGTATTATGCCCCCGAAGTAGTCGCACCGTCCGTCAGTCAGCCCGTACAATCATGTCCGGTCAATAACTCTGACATTCCTGGACGGATTTTCAAATAACTTGGCACAAATGCTCACCACAACAAGACGACCTGTCACACAAAATCCAGGTCCGTGGTTCCAAGTACAAGGTCAAACTTAGAGGTCAAAGGTCAAAACCACTTCGATGGCACTTGTCACTTACAGTGACATTTCTTGTATTTTTATACAAATTAGGCCCAAAACCTAATGTACTCCCTTTAACAACCTGATGTACTCCCTTTAACAAAGATTCAAATAAATTGGATAAGATATAATACAACACATTAACGTGACATAAATTGAGATTTTTGAGTTCAAACTGTCATCACTGTTGCAATAAGACCGGTGATTAGGACCAGAACACAAGGCATCATGTTCACCCCAGCATCTATGCCTGCAAGAAATTGACCGCGATCCAGCCTGTTGTCATCACCAGAACACTCGCACGAGACTTGAGGTACACTGTAAGACAGACTAGCACATGTCACATTGTAATCGACCGGCACGCAGACGCTCGAGTTGTCATACTTGGCTACCAAGAGGTCGCAGGTTTTCATATCCAGTTGTAGATCATCCACAATGCATCGTGAATTGTCTTCAATGTCGTCTGTCATGACATGGCTTGTAAAGTTTGCTATTCCACAAACGGGACATCTGTTGATCTCAGCGTTCTTCGGAGAAATCCACTTCTGCATGTCGCAGATACTTGAGATCGTGAAAAAGTTCAACCTTGTAGCTGGGAAGGTGGCGCTTAGGATTGGCATCACTTCAGAGTACTGATATTTTCCATCTAACCCTGGCTTAAGGGCTACAATGGCTTCCTGGCCAATCTGCTTGTGTTTTTTTGTTCCCGAGCAGCCGTCGCGTGGCGAGATCGCTTCAATTATGATCTCTTCCTCAACAGGCTCCTCCGAATCTTTAAGAACGCAGTAAACATGGAACACTGCGTCGATAACATTAAACGACTTGCCATCCAACTGTTTCACGCTGGCTTGATGTTGGATGGTTTTCCCATACACGACGATGGGAGATAAATGAAGTCTTCCATTCATACTCAAGTTTATCCAACCAGATGATAGCGTGCAAGATTGGATAAGATCGGGAATTAACAGCAGCGCTAGTATTGTCGCGAACATACTGAACCCAAGTTTGAATACTGCCATAGTGTTTTTTTTAAAGATTTCTATTATCTGTATCTCTTAGAGTGTTTGAATTATAAAACAGTTTTATTTTAAATAAATGTATATAGCAAATTTATTTCCAGTCTTGACACAATCAACAATTAAGAGCATTTGTTGTGTAAAAATATAATAATATTCTGCCAGCAGAGAAATTATTGGTGAATGATTATTAAGATATTAAAATGTTGAATCACAGTTCTCTTGTTCGTAATCCTTTAATCTTTATAAACTTAAGGTAGGCAGTACTTCTTAAAATTAAAAATATAATCTCTCCTGAATTATAACATGGGTACAGAAATAGTTGAAAACTAAACTTTACCTCGGATTTAAACATGTAATTATGTTTGTATTGAGGGCTGTCCCAAATTTTCTTACCAAACTAATTTAATTAACAATATTTTTCTGCCACAATTTTACTTGAAATTAAACAAGATATATGCCAGTGAAACAGGATTTATTTTGTGGTAAATAAATACAAATGTCTTGCTTTTCGAAACTGGTTGAGAAATGAAAAGTTCACATGCCAAATTTCTTTGATAGGGCATTTTCTACTCTACCAAAATAAGAAAAAAACAAAAAAACAAGAGGCCCAAGAGGGCCTGTGAACGCTCTACTGGCTGTTATACCATTGATGAATCGAGTCGTACTACATGGTGTCTAGAGTGTACACAAGGTTTTTCAAGTATTTGACCTAGTGACCTAGTTTTTGACCCCATGGGACCCATTTTCGAACTTGACCAAAATATAATTAAGACAACATTTCGACAAAGTTTCATCAAGATCGGGTCAGAAATATGGCCTCTAGAGTGTACACAAGGTTTTTCAAGTATTTGACCTAGTGACCTAGTTTTTGACCCTGTGTGACCCATTTTCGAACTTTAGCAAGCTATAATTGAGACAAATATTCTGACAAAATTGCATCAAGATCGGGTCAAAAATATGGCCTCTAGAGTGTACACACGGTTTTTCCAAAGTTTGACCTAGTGACCTAGTTTTTAACACCATGTGACCAATTTTTGAACTTGACCAAGATATAATTAAGACAAACATTTTGACAAAGTTTCATCAAGATTGGGTCAGAAATACGGCTTCTAGAGTGTACACAAGGTTTTTCAAGTATTTGACCTAGTGACCTAGTTTTTAACCCCATGTGACCGATTTTCAAACTTGACCAAGATATAATTAAGACAAACATTCTGACAAAGTTGCATCAAGCTCGGGTCAAAAATATGGCCTCTAAAGTGTACACAAGGTTTTTCCAATATTTGACCTAGTGACCTAGTTTTTAACTTCATGTGACCCATTTTCGAACTTGATCAAGATATAATTAAGATAAACAATTTGACAAAGTTTCATCAAGATTGGGTAACAAATATGACCTCTAGAGTGTACACAAGTTTTTTCAAGTATTTGACCTAGTGACCTAGTTTTTGACCCCACATGACCCATTTTTGAACTTGACCAAGATTATATTGAGACAAACATTCTGACAAAGTTTCATGATGATTGCATCAGAAATGTGGCCTCTAGAGTGTACACAAGAAAAGTTAACGGACGACGGGCGACGGAAAACGGACAACACACCATCCCATAAGCTAAAAACAAACTTTACCGAGCTGTTATTGACATTAACAATCTGGTAAAGTTTGGTAAAGATCGAATGAAAAAAAATATGGCGTCTAGAGTGTACACAAGGTTTTTCAAGTATTTGACCTAGTGACCTAGTTTTTGACCCCATGGGACCCATTTTCGAACTTGACCAAAATATAAATAAGACAACATTTCGACAAAGTTTCATCAAGATCGGGTCAGAAATATGGCCTCTAGAGTGTACACAAGGTTTTTCAAGTATTTGACCTAGTGACCTAATTTTCGACCCTGTGTGACCCATTTTCGAATTTTAGCAAGATATAATTGAGACAAATATTCTGACAAAATTGCATCAAGATCGGGTCAAAAATATGGCCTCTAGAGTGTACACACAGTTTTTCCAAAGTTTGACCTAGTGACCTAGTTTTTAACCCCATGTGACCCATCTTTGAACTTGACCAAGATATAATTAAGACAAACATTTTGACAAAGTTTCATCAAGATTGGGTCAGAAATACGGCTTCTAGAGTGTACACAAGGTTTTTCAAGTATTTGACCTAGTGACCTAGTTTTTAACCCCATGTGACCCATTTTCAAACTTGACCAAGATATAATTAAGACAAGCATTCGGACAAAGTTGCATCAAGCTCGGGTCTAAAATATGGCCTCTATAGTGTACACAAGGTTTTTCCAATATTTGACCTAGTGACCTAGTTTTTGACCCCACATGACCCATTTTCAAACTTGACCGAGATTTCATTGAGACAAACAATTAAGATAAACATTCTGACAAAGTTGCATCAAGCTCGGGTCAAAAATATGGCCTCTAGAGTGTACACAAGGTTTTTCAAGTATTTGACCTAGTGACCTAGTTTTCGACCCTGTGTGACCCATTTTCGAATTTTAGCAAGATATAATTGAGACAAATATTCTGACAATATTGCATCAAGATCGGGTCAAAAATATGGCCTCTAGAGTGTACACACAGTTTTTCCAAAGTTTGACCTAGTGACCTAGTTTTTAACCCCATGTGACCCATTTTTGAACTTGACCAAGATATAATTAAGACAAACATTTTGACAAAGTTTCATCAAGATTGGGTCAGAAATACGGCTTCTAGAGTGTACACAAGGTTTTTCAAGTATTTGACCTAGTGACCTAGTTTTTAACCCCATGTGACCCATTTTCAAACTTGACCAAGATATAATTAAGACAAACATTCTGACAAAGTTGCATCAAGCTCGGGTCAAAAATATGGCCTCTAGAGTGTACACAAGGTTTTTCCAATATTTGACCTAGTGACCTAGTTTTTAACTTCATGTGACCCATTTCCGATCTTGATCAAGATATAATTAAGATAAACAATTTGACAAAGTTTCATCAAGATTGGGTAACAAATATGACCTCTAGAGTGTACACAAGTTTTTTCAAGTATTTGACCTAGTGACCTAGTTTTTGACCCCACATGACCCATTTTTGAACTTGACCGAGATTTCATTGAGACAAACATTCTGATAAAGTTTCATCGAGATCGGGTCAAAAATATGGCCTCTAGAGTGTACACACGGTTTTTCCAAAGTTTGACCTAGTGACCTAGTTTTTAAACCATGTGACCCATTTTTGAACTTGACCAAGATAAAATTAAGACAAACATTTTGACAAAGTTTCATCAAGATTGGGTCAGAAATACGGCTTCTAGAGTGTACACAAGGTTTTTCAAGTATTTGACCTAGTGACCTAGTTTTTAACCCCATGTGACCCATTTTCAAACTTGACCAAGATATAATTAAGACAAACATTCTAACAAAGTTGCATCAAGCTCGGGTCTAAAATATGGCCTCTATAGTGTACACAAGGTTTTTCCAATATTTGACCTAGTGACCTAGTTTTTGACCCCACATGACCCATTTTCGAACTTGACCGAGATTTCATTGAGACAAACAATTAAGATAAACATTCTGACAAAGTTGCATCAAGCTCGGGTCAAAAATATGGCCTCTAGAGTGTACACAAGGTTTTCCAATATTTGACCTAGTGACCTAGTTTTTAACTTCATGTGACCCATTTCCGAACTTGATCAAGATATAATTAAGATAAACAATTTGACGAAGTTTCATCAAGATTGGGTAACAAATATGACCTCTAGAGTGTACACAAGTTTTTTCAAGTATTTGACCTAGTGACCTAGTTTTTGACTCCACATGACCCATTTTTGAACTTGACCGAGATTTCATTAAGACAAACATTCTGACAAAGTTTCATCAAGATTGGGTCAGAAATACGGCTTCTAGAGTGTACACAAGGTTTTTTAAGTATTTGACCTAGTGACCTAGTTTTTAACCCCATGTGACCCATTTTCAAACTTGACCAAGATATAATTAAGACAAACATTCTGACAAAGTTGCATCAAGCTCGGGTAAAAAATATGGCCTCTAGAGTGTACACAAGGTTTTTCCAATATTTGACCTAGTGACTTAGTTTTTGACCCCACATGACCCATTTTCGAACTTGACCGAGATTTCATTGAGACAAACATTCTGACAAAGTTTCATGATGATTGCATCAGAAATGTGGCCTCTAGAGTGTACACAAGCAAAAGTTAACGGACGGAAGGACGGACAACGGACAACACACCATCCCATAAGCTCTGCTGGCCCTTGGCCAGTAGAGCTAAAAAACTATGACTTGTTTGTGTTGGTGTGATTTAATGCCCTATTCAACTCCATAAACCTTCGAATGACACACAAACGCTGATTAAATCTATTTAACTATACCCCTGCTTACACATAGGAATCATGCTGTCCGGAACGTCCAATCACTGAACACATTTTTGTCGCGTCACTTCGAGTTTGTCCTGTCTCGTTGGGTCCTGTAACACATTTTTATTACTAGCATTTCTCAAACAGTTTTAAATGGGTTGTTTCCAAACTTCATATACTCATAACAACTGATGACCTTATGTCCCTCTGCATCACCCATTGTCGATTGCCTAATTTATTACAGAATTATGAATCCTTGTTTCACTTAGAATATATTCATCACCTTCAGTGATAGTTCTAGCTTATACTGGGTATTGGCTTAACTTTGTAAGCAATTTTAGTGTCATTATATATATATATATTTTTTTTTAAATCTCTTCTTTTTTTTTGTAAGATACCTTTTTTTTTTATCGTATACTCTTAAAACATGTACAAATGTTTTAACTATTGCATATAACAGCAAATGTCTCTTAACATGTGAACTGTGTTGTATTATGAAAGGTACCAAAATGAATTGAATTGAATTGGGTTTTAAGGCGCACCAACACATGAACGGTTATATGGCGCCTAACAGGCATGAACATGCCAGGCTCATCAATGTACATCTGAAAACATTCAAGGGTGGCTACTTATTGAATGATCCTTTTGTATCCGGTGTTATACGAGATTACAGTCTGGAGTCTTTGATCTTAATTACGGTCTGCCATGGTTTCTAATGTACATTCAATCTGACCAAAAAGGTAAAAGTTTACAGCAATGAAATGGTGCCAAGATTGAAACAAAACATCTCACATCTTGAACTAGTGACCCTTCCACATTTCGCTCCAATCTTAGTGTGAAATTATTATTTGCCAAAGCTGAATATTACAGATTTGTTTATTAAAGGATATCGCTATAAAATAACAATAATAACAATCCTTATCAATTGCATTGTGTGTAACCTAATATTCAAAAGTTTCACGTTTAAGACTCATTTTTAGACTTACGGAAATCAAAGCTTTATGACTTGTGGAAATCAAAGCTCTAAAACATCAATTCCACCATAGGTTGGATAGCAACTACCATCAGCAAAATGGAAAAGGAACAAGTTTTGTGCATTTTGCTTATGGCCGTCTGCATGACTTCGGTGCAGACGTGTTCTATTGATGGATTTTTTGAGATGAACGTTATGGAGAAGTTCGTCCAAGCAGATAATCTTGTTTATGGGAGGACAATTCAGCATGCTGCGAAAAAAAGAAATTTCCGAGGACAACTTCAATACGTTATTAATGCTATATTTGAGGTTCACTGCATCTTTAAGCAGACAGGAGAGGTCACATTGACAGAACAAATAACAATCGAAGCTATTGCGCCTGGAGACGGCTGTTCTGGGACTAAGGCAACAAGCATGATGAAGGTAGGGGATTATGCCATTGTGGCACTAAGGAAGAGCCGCATGGGGGCGTACAGTCTGCACGAGGTGATGCCTGTGACGTCTGCAGCAGTCCTGGCTCTGAAACCCTACTTCTTCTCCATAGCAAACATCTGTCATTTGCAGTCATGGATGCCACCTGCTAATGCCACTGCGAACAGGTGCCCCATCTGCGGAACTTCCGATTTCGACCCAGAGGTTCAGGAGCTTGACAATTCACTAGGCCTTGTAAACAACTGTCCACATGCTGCAAATTCTATTGTAACCAACATGACAGGGTGCGATCTCTACATGGCCGACACCATTGATTGGGCTAATCTGCAGACGTGTGTCCCAGCAAGCTTCAACCAGACATGCGTAAATCTTCTGTACCGAGCCCCAACAACAACGTGCGACTGTAGACCGAAGAAGCCCGACTCCTATGATGATATAGGAGCTGGATCCATGCAAGTGCCAAATAAACTCATCACAGCTTCATTACTGGCGGTCTGGTTTGCAGTGATGCTTATTAACATAAAGGTGAATTAAATTTACAAACGAGAACCCAGCCAGTGTATACAGGGAAGCATCTTGGATGAGGCATATACAAAACAAGATGGTGGCCCCTACTTATAAACTGCTTTTATTGATGTGGTGTATCCAGACACTAAAGTAAGGTGTGTAAAATATGTTCTAACATATATACTTTTGTCCATTTTGGTGTATATAATTATAATGTTTAGGTTATTTATTTTAATCTGTTTTCTCCAGTGTGTGCTTTTATATTTAATAAATGAAAAAATAAATTGTAGGCTCTGTCATTAATATATACATACACTAACAGTATACTAGACGACACTTCAGGGCCGTCGTTTGACCGTTTTTGGGGCCCCATTCCCCTCCCATAAATGTATATATTTTCCCCCCTTTTCCTGTGAAAAATTCCCTCTTAAAAAAAAAAAAGACATTTTTTAACTCCAAAACAGGAAAACAGCATACAATTTGCAATTTGGAATGGTAAATTCTTGGTACCACTTAAATAATAAACAAGAGGGCCAAGATGGCCCTAAAGCAATCACCTGAGTACTGGCACATTATCGAACTTCTTCGAAATCTTATGGTCCTATACAATCTGTGCAAGTTTGGTTAAGATTATTCAAGAAATGTGGGCGTTGTTGTGTATAACAACATTGATATAGACAGTTTAAGATACAACATTGATATAGACAGTTTAAGACACTGACAAAGTTTGGTAAAGATCAAATACAAAATGAAGGTGCTAGAGAGTAACACCTTGGACAGAGCCAAATGTAACCCCAGGGCTACATGTAATATATGAGAGCTGTGTGCTTTGTGGTTTCAGAGAAGAAGGTTTTTTAAGTTTTTCCCTATACAAGTCTATCTAAAACGTGACCCCTGGGACGGGGCCAAATGTGAACACAGGGTCACCATTTGAACAAACTTGGTAAAGGACCTTAAGAGTATAGTAAATGCAAAATATTAAACCTCTGGCTCTTGTAGTTCCAGAGAAGACGACTTTAATGTGTTTCCTATATAAGTCTATGTAAAACTGTGACCCACAGAGTGGGGTCAAATTTTACCCCAGGGTCACCATTTGAACAAACTTGGTAGAGGACCATAATCTTATAGTAAATGCAAAATATTAAACCTCTGGCTCTTGCAGTGAGAAGATTGTTTTTTTCCTATATATATGTCTATATAAAACTGTGACCCCTTGGAGCGCGGCCAAGTTTGACACCAGGGTCACCATTTGAACAAACTTGGTAGAGGACCATAAGCTTATAGCAAATGCAAAATATTAAACCTCTGGCTCTTGCAGTTCCAGAGAAGAAGATTTTTTTTAACTTTTTCTTTATACAAGCCTATGTTATCCAGCTGGCTTGCGGAATGTCGGTGGTTCTACCCAGGTGCCCGCCCATGCATGAAAATTGCCCGGAGGGGCACCTGAGGTCTTCCTCCACCAATGGAAGCTGGAAAGTCGCCATATGACCTTAGCTGTTGGTGCGACTATAAAATCCAATTCAATACAAGCCTATGTAAAACTGTGACCACGGGGTGGGGCCAAATGTAACCTCAGGGTCACCATTTGAACAAAATTGGTAGAGGACCATGAGCTTATAGCAAATGCAAAATATTAAATCTCTGGCTCTTGCAGTTTCAGAGGATTTTTTAAGTTTTTCCTTATACATGTCTACGTAAAACATGTGACCCTAAGGCGGGGCCAAATGTGACCCGAGAGTTACCATTTGAACAAACTTGGTAAAGGATCATAAGCTTATAGTAAATGCAAAATATCAAACCTCTGGCTCTTGTAGTTTCCGAGAAGATTTGTTAATTTTTTTTCCTATATAAGTCTATGTAAAACTGTGACCCCCAGGGCGGGGACAAATTTGACCCCAGCGTCACCATTTGAACAAACTAAGAAGAGGACCATAAGCTGATGCTTTATGTAATACATGAGAGCTCCGTGCCATGTGGTTCCGGAGAAGATTTTTTTCAGTTTTTCCCTATACAAGCCTATGTAAAACTGTGACCCCCGGGGTGTGGCCAAATGTGACCCCTAGGTCACCATTTGAACAAACTTGGTAGAGGACAATAAGCTTATAGCAAATGCAAAATATTAAACCTCTGGCTCCTGCAGTTTCAGAGAAGAATATTTTATAAGTCTTTCCCTATACATGTCTATGTAAAACATGTGACCCTTGGGGCGGGGCCAAATATGACCCGAGGGTCACCGTTTGAACAAACTCGGTAAAGGACCATAAGCTTATAGTAAATGCAAAATATCAAACCTCTGGCTCTTGTAGATTCCGAGAAGAAGATTTTTAAAAAAAAAATCCTATATAAGTCTATGTAAACTGTGACCCCCGGGGCAGGGACAAATTTGACCCCAGGGTCACCATTTGAACAAACTTAGTAGAGGACCATAAGTTGATGCTACATGTTATACATGAGAGCTCTGTGCCTTGTGGTTTCAGAGAAGAAGATTTTTTAAGGTTTTTTCCTATAACGTTATGTCTATATGAAAAACATGCAAAATCTCAATATACAAACTTTGGATCCCCGGGGCACGGCCATTTTAGACCCCGGGGACTTCATTTGAACAAACATGATAGTCTAGGCGATGGCAATCATTTTAAAAGAAAAACTGTTGAAATCTGTCCAACGGTTCTGGAGAAGATTTTTTAAGGTTTCGTCCATATATAGTAATGGCGGCCATCTTGGATGTCGCTCTGACCTAATTTTAACAAATCTAAAAAGCATTCATCTAAGGATCGCCCATGTGAAGTTTGGGCAAAATTAGCCAAGCGGTTTCTGAGGAGAAGTCGTTTGAAGAAAAGTTGATGACGGACGATGGACACAGAGTGATCCCAATAGATCACCTTGAGCCTTCGGCTCAGGTGATCTAAAAAACTCACACTAATTTGTGTTTCTTAGAAATTCCCCTTTGATATGAAAACGACGCAAAATTCCCCTTCCTGAGGGCCCTGGCCCCATTCCCCCAAAGTGAAGGGAGGGCCCTGCACTTATAAGTCCCCCAGTTATATTTTTTTCATATCTTTTAAATGGAATGTCAAATTTTGACAAAAAATCGTATCAAAACTCATTAATATATTTTTAACAGATTCATAAAATAAAATTGAAAATAAATAATCAATTTGATAATCGGATTACATTCAGTCACTGCTTTAAAGAATGTGTTCAACATTTGAGCAGTCTCAAGACAGCGTGCTCGACTTTCAAAGTCTAGTTAATTCTGTCGGAAACTAAGCTGAAAAAAGAGCATAAATCTGCTTAATTGCATGACAAAATTATGGCATTTGTGTTAAGTTTCAGTGAATTCTTATAAGCAGATTCTCAGATATGATGACAAATTTAAATTAAGCAAGACATGTCACCAATAAGTGACAAAAGCCCCGGAAAATTTTGACTCATTTGATCTTTGACAACCACGTGACCTTGACCTTTGAGGTACTGACTTGATTCTTGCCCACGACACATTTTCTCATTGTGGTTAACATTGTATGAAGTTTCATGGAAATCACTTCAGTTCTTTTAAAGTTATGGCTGAGACGTGATTGTTTCGGATGGAAGGATGAACAAATGAATGGATGAATGGTGCGATTACTACAGGCCGCCCTTCGGGGGCATAATATAAAAAATAAATACTCTAGTATTGCATAGCATAGCATAGCAATACATGTCCACTGCCGGTTCCGATTAGTAACAGTCATTAACCTAAGTAATATTACATAAAGTGTTCTCAGTGCACAGCTATGGCAACCATTGTTTGATAAATGAAGAAAAGAAAGAAGAAAACATGTTCATGATCTTTTCATTGCCTTTAACACACAATTTTATAGAAAAAATAAATATCAAAATAATTTTCAAATAAATGCAGGATCTATAATTAAGACTTTTTCCCATTTTGTTGCCATGGCAGTTTCGACTAAATAAACAAAAGTGTCGTCATTGCCCTGGAGCCACAAACCAAATTTTCTTTCACTATCTCATATATTTTTCACGTAATTATAGGATCCATTTTCTTCACTTTGCTCCCTGGCAACCACATTTTTTTTACCAAATTAAAAAAAAAAGAAAAGTTATTAGCCACAATCAGTTGTAAGGTAAAAGTTAACGGACAGACAGACGGACAATGCCACAACATAATACGTCTGTACGGGCATATAAAAAAAATATCATCTCCATATTGCAATGGATGCACAATTTTGTTTTTCGATATCTCATATATTTTTAACGCAATTGCAGGACCCCGAGTTTGTGGTTTTTTTTACTTCATTTTGTTCTCACGGCAACCACATTTTTGACCAAACAAAACAAAGACAAAGCGTGCATCATCTCCATATTGCCATGCATGCATAAAATTTTGTTACTATAGTTCAAATAGTTGAAGAAAGTAGAAAAAGGAGAACTAATCCAACCAGCACTATCATCAAGCTGTAATGACTCTTTTAAGAAATTTGATATAAAGGAAACTCATGAATTTCCGCTATATAATTTATATACTGCACACTTTAATTCTGTGTGGTTTGTAACCGGAGGCCCCGGGTTCAATCCTCCGTGGTGCCACTGAGTTCCGTCGGTGTGTTCTTGGGCAAGACACTTTACCTTAGCCTCGTCCGTCGGATGGGGACGTAAACCGGGCGGTCCCGTGTATCGGTCCATCTTCCGAGCACGTTAAAGAACCATAGGAATCTATTCGATAATAAGAGTAGGGCAGGTTCCCGGATTCCTATGTAACCTTCCCCTCTCTCTGGGGCGGCTCTAAATAACCTATACTGTGTTGATGAGCCGTTAAACAACATTCAATTCAATTAATTCTGTGTAATATTTCAGAGAAATTCCAAGATATTTTGAAGAAAAAAAAAAGTTTGAAGATTGAGAAAGGACAAAACTTTTTAATTACAGTACACTTTGTGACACGAAATCCATAAATGCAGATTTCTAATTTGAAAAATTCAGCCATTTCAGTACTGTATTTAATGTAAAGAAATTGCAAAATTGTCCTAAGTTTGCTAACCTGCTTGAATCAAACGCGTATTCTATCAATAATGAAACTGAACGAATAACATTTGCTGTTATGTGTTGTAGTATTTTTTTCCGTAAGAAAAGGTCTATTAATGTAGCCATGACGTACCATTTGATTAACAGCAGCATATTATACAGTATATAGTGGAAATTCCAAAGTTGTGTTTCCTTTTTCCTTAAGTATAGCTTATAAAACACGCTCCCTCTATGGAATTGAATTGAATTGAATTGGGGTTTTAAGGCGCACCAACACATGAAAGGTTACATTGCGCCTAACAGGAATGAACATGCCAGGCTCATCTTCCATGTACGAGGGGCATTCTGTGCGGATTAGTAATACTGCTCTTACCTGGTGAAATTTGTATATTGTAGTCCCTCAAAGTATTCTCCGTTGACTTGTACACACTTTTTCAGACGTTTGATCCAATCAGAAAATGCTTTTTTATAGTCCAATTTGGGTATAGTACTTGTGCATTGGAATAAGGCGCGTCCAACAGCTGTGCGGGTCTCAAACCGGCGACCTCTAAGGCACTGCTTGATATATGGATTCAGCCAAAAATCACAAGAAGATAGGTCTGGGCTGTATGGTGGATGTTGCAAAGTATGAAGTCCGTTGGTCTTCAAATAATCCATTACGACGGCTGACTTGTGTGCAGGAGCGTTGTCAAGGAGAAGTTTAAGTCCCCGCACCCCGGTTTGTGGACGGGCCTCTAAATAATGATTAACGACGGCAGGTAAAATCTTCTCAGTGTAAACCCTTCCCGTGACAGTGGTGCGTTCTGGGACAGGAAACTGTACCATTCCACATGCATCAAAAAATAATGCATACAAAACCCGTTTGACACTTCTAGAACGTCGGGCAATTTGTGGCCTTTCTCCATTTTGTCTAACCCAAACTTTGTTATTTTCCTTTCCGTCCGGCTCAAAGAACGATACCCAAGTTTCATCACCTGTCACAAAGTCAAATAGCCGTCTATCATCACAGTGTTCATAAACTGCCAATAATTCTGTCGCAATTCTAACGCGCTCCTGTTTTTGGTGGTCGGTCAGCAAATGGGGGATCCATCGTGTGCAGATCTTCCTGAGTTTAAGTTTATTCTTCAAAATGGTGAAAACCGCCCCCGAACTAAGGCCACATATGTCAGCTAACTCTTCCACCGTGTAACGTGCATCCTCATCAACTGCTTTCTTAACGGAAATGACGTCATTTTCACAAAATGCTGTAAAGGCCATCCTGAACGTGGGTCATCTTCAACCGTTTTTCTGCCCTCTTTAAATCGAGCTGACCATCTAGCAATGGTACAATACGACAGAGCATCATTCCCATATACTTTATCCAAATCAGCTTTTATTTCCTGTGCCGAACAGTTTAGCAACGACCACACTTTTACATAGACCCTCTGCTCTTTCACCATTTTTGTACATGTACGCTTAATTATTACCGATGCATAAAACCATGCCTGATAAAATGCGCCAAGTTTGTTTACCCGCACACTTAGCATGAGGAAAACGGGCACAAGCAGACGCGGTAATGTTCACGCTTCAATTACATGTATAATTTATAAAAATCGATAATTCTATGCAGAGTTATACGCCCATTATCAGAACTTTCAGAATGCCCCTCGTACATCAAGATAAAATATGGAGAACGGGCCTAGAACCTTCTCACCCTGAACTGCAGAGTTGCTGCAAATTCTATTGTAGACACTCCATTTACGCTGGAGCCACGTTATAGTTTTTCTGCCACTGCTCTAGTGATATGAGTGAGATGGCACCTGAAACAATGCAGGGGTCATGCTGAAGACCTTTAATGAGTATGAACAAAAAATGATAAAATGAACATGAATTTGGGGGGAGGGTTCTATCCCGCTCCCTCGATGGAGAGAATGACTGATTTGGCTTGTACACGAGTGAGGGAGCACTGTATCCCCTTACGCATAAGAAATCAAACACAGCATTACGTGATCTGAGTATTAACTTTCATACCCCCATCCAACCCCTTCTCCAAGAAGCAAAAACGGGGTTGGCTGGGGTATGAAATAAAAATCTTACTTTCGGCTTAAAAAGGTTGCATATCGTAAAATTAAAACATTTAATAGGTAATCTTAAACATGTTATCGCATTTCTTAGTAAAAACTGTTTTTAAACGTGTTTTATTGTCGAAATATTCGTCATAAAATCCTGATAATATAAGCTTTCCCACCGCTTAATGGAATTAAGGCGGCACCACGTAATGGAATTAAGGCGGCACCACGTAATGGGTTATTTTGGAAAGAAACAAAATGCACTATCAACAGCACTACCTGAACACTCGAATGTTGTAATGGGGCACCTGCAGAGTAAATGCCGCAGTTGAAATAGATAATCTGACAAGTTATTCTACCGACTTGTATAACTTTATTTACAATGTAGATTATATATCACAATGTCATGAAAAACTATAATCTGTACAAAAATATTAAATATGGCTGAATATATTGCACTTTATTAGCATATAATTTGAAAGAAAAACGAATTAAAAAAAACCAACAAGTTTCATTTTTACAATTAAAATATATGACTAACAGATCTCATTCAATACTACCCAGAAACATACATTTTTCATAAAAACATTTTCTAAAAATGAAAAAAGAAACAATACTTCAATGTATGTATAAAATGGTATGGAATGTACCTCGACAAAACAAGTATTAAATAACAACTTGGTCAATCCTACAGCAAAAACAATTATTAACAACCAGTCAATCATATAGCAATAATAGCATGTTAAGTATTGAAAAACAAACTGAATATCTCTCCATATGGCCTGCATAAGATTCTTAAAGGAACACCAGGCAATCTTGATTTTTGAGAAACTCACGGTGTCCCCTTAGTTTCTGTACATTACTTGCATTTGTTTCATCATTAATATTAAGATAGCTATGTGTAAGAATTGACAAAAACAACACAGAAATATGTAAAAAAAATAAAAAATCCAGTTTCGAGTGGGGTGGGGAGGGGGGGATAGTGGATAGTGGAGAGGCAGGGAGTGGGGTGGAGGGGGCAACATATATGTGTAAGAAGCTATGTGTAAGAGACCAAAACAACACAGATATATGTAAAAAACAATAAACATTAAATAAAAATATTCTAGTTTCGAGCATGCGGGTGGGGTCGGGGTCGGGGAACATAGCTATGTGTAAGAACTGACCAAAACAACACAGAAATATGTAAAAAAAAAAGAAAGAAAAAAAGGGAGTTTCGAGTGTGTGTGTGTTGGGCGGGGAGAGGCAGGGGTGGTGGGGAGGGGGCAACATATATGTGTAAGAAGCTATTTGTAAGAATTGACCAAAACAACACAGAAATACGTAAAAAAAAAAAGTTAAATAAAAATATTCATGTTTAGAGTGTGTGGTGGGTGGGTGGGTGGGTGGGGAGGGGGCGGAGGCGGGGGAGGGGAGGCAGGGGGAGGGGGCAACATGTGTAAGAATTAACAAAAGGAAAACAGAAATAGGTAAAAAATCAAGTGGGGGTGGGGGGGGGGGGGGGGGGGGGGTGGGGAGGGGGGTGAGAGGCATGGGTGGGTGTGGGGAGCAACATATATGTGTAAGAATTGACTAAAACAACACAAAAATATGTAAAAATAAAATAAAATAAAAAATAGAGTTAAATTGGGGGGAAGATGGGGGAGTGAGGTGAGAGGCAGGGGTGGGGTGGGTAGCAGGGGGCAACATATATGTGTAAGAATTGACTAAAACAACACAGAAATATGTAAAAAAAAAGTTTAAAAAAAAGGGGTGTGGTGGGGGTGGGAGTGGGTGCAGGGGGTAAGAGGAGGGAGCCCATGCCCCAATATGGGTGAAGTATGAATAAGATGCATAACGGTATAAGAAATCCCAAATCAAAATTATAGATATATACATGCTTACATGCAAACCTAGATCTGCCTTTATTGCACATTTTATGGGCCATCACAATTTGGGTTCCAAG
>JAWPHD010021814.1:0-27057 GCA_037043455.1 Cyrtodaria siliqua
ATGTATATGTGCTTAGACCACACACAAGCTAATCCACCACCAACACAAGACAATATAAATTTTAGATAAATATATACTTTTAATATCTCATATTCATCCCATTGTTAAACAGCATACAAGCTAGATAACCATTAGACAATATAAGTTTCAAGATTGTAGCTACAATTGTGCCTGTGTGGTTCCCAGGCAAAAATATTGCCACTGCTTATCCAAGCAGATGGGTAAAATCGACCCCACCACACCCCCCACCATTGCACATGTATAGTATGGAAAGCCTCGGCTGCCTTCTGTTGACCTTTTGCATTTTGTGCAGAACGCTTGTGCATTTTCTAAGTTGTTATGTGCATTTTCTAAGTTGTGATGTGAATTTCGTAAGTTGTTATGTGCATTTCGTAAGTTGTTATGTGCATTTTCTGCGTTGTCCTGTGCATTTTCTAAGTGGTTATGTGCATTTAGTAAGTTGTTATGTGCATTTAGTAAGTTGTTATGTGCATTTTTTTATGTTGTCATGTGCATGTTCTAAGTTGTCATGTGCATTTTCTAAGTTGTTATGTGCATTTTCTATGTTGTCCTGTGCATTTCGTAAGTTATTATGTGCATTTCGTAAGTTGTTATGTGCATTTTCTAAGTTGTCTTGTGCATTTCGTTAGTTATTATGTGCATTTTTAAGTTGTCTTGTGCATTGTTTTAAGTTGTGATGTGCATTGTTTAAGTTGTCCTGTGCATATTCTAAGTTGGTCTGTGCATTTTCTAAGTTGTTATGTGCATTTCATAAGTTGATATGTGCATTTTCTAAGTTGTCATCTGCTTTTCGTATGTTGTTATGTGCATTTCGTAGGTTGTTATGTGCATATTCTACGATGTGCATTTCGTAGGTTGTTATGTGCATTTTTAAGTTGTTATGTGCATTTATTAAGTTGTTATGTGCATTTTCTAAGTTGTCTTGTGCATTTCGTAAGTTGTTATGTGCATTTCGTAGGTTGTTATGTGCATATTCTTAGTTGTCTTGTGCATTTTCTAAGTTGTTATGTGCATTTCGTAAGTTGTTATGTGCATTTGCTAAGTTGTTATGTGCGTTTCGTAAGTTGTTATGTACATTTACTAAGTTGTTATGTGCATTTCGTAGGTTGTTATGTGCATATTCTAAGTTGTCTTGTGCATTTCGTAAGTTGTTATGTGCATTGTTTAAGTTGTCCTGTGCATATTCTAAGTTGGTCTGTGCATTTTCTAAGTTGTTATGTGCATTTCATAAGTTGATATGTGCATTTTCTAAGTTGTCATCTGCTTTTCGTATGTTGTTATGTGCATTTCGTAGGTTGTTATGTGCATATTCTACGTTGTGCATTTCGTAGGTTGTTATGTGCATTTTTAAGTTGTTATGTGCATTTATTAAGTTGTAATGTGCATTTTCTAAGTTGTCTTGTGCATTTCGTAAGTTGTCTTGTACATTTTCTAAGTTGGTATGTGCATTTTTTAAGTTGTCTTGTGCATTTTCTAAGTTGTTATGTGCATTTCGTATGTTGTTATGTACATTTCGTAAGTTGTTATGTGCATTTCGTAAGTTGTCTTGTGCAAACTACAAGTCGTCGTTAAGTAGACTTTTTATCGGAATAGGTTTTGAAGGAAACACCGGTAGAAATTGCGGCTCCAGGAGCGAACGCTATGCTTTGTCTACTTTAAAAAAATTGGGCTAGGTACATTATACAATAAATTCTTAAAACAGAAAATTGATTTCAAAATGTGTAAGGGATTGTCTGACATGGAGTTAATAAATCTTGGTCTGAAAACAATAGATCGGGTCACAGGTGGCAGTATCATGAGGTGTGGTACAGGTGACCGTGGGTACGGAAGATAAGGGGCGGGGGCCGGGAGACAAGGGTGTGGGGGTCGGAAGACAAGAGGACGGGGTCGAGAGAGAAAGGGGCGTTAGATTTTTAAAATAACAAGTTTGTAAAAAAAAATGATGAAGAATTATCATAGTTTGAGAGTCGTTTTTGGTAAAACTGTCTGTCTATATCCTATCAAAATCCTTAAGGACTATTGGTCAGCCATCTTTGAAAAAAAAATCCAAAATGGATGGGGTATGATTAATTGAAATTTTCATCCAAATGCATATTATAGGCATGAACATTGTCAATGATATAATAGATGCAATTAATGCAACACTATTGATGTGAACATAATATCAGAAACAATATTTATTGGGCAGAAATAATGCGCTTTATATTCGAAAAAATTGATGCAATTTTACTCTAAGATGTTTTGTTTTTTATGTTAAATAAATTTGTCCATAGAATTGTCCATTTATCTAAAAATGGCACACGAGACATCATTTCTAAATTAAATACGGCATGTTATCACATCATCCACATTTCAAAGTCAATCATTGTAAAAAAACAAGCTATTCTTTCAATGGCATGTACTTTCAAAATAATCTCAATGCTATAGTATGGTAGCACTGACGGGTTTTAATTGTCAAACTATTATAAATGGCAACTATATTTTTGGATGTATTAAACACAATTGAGTGACTGTTGTGAATAGAAACATGGCAACACAAGAGTAATTTATTATTATATTCCTATAAAAACAGCACAAACTAAATAATAACATATGAATATGATCAAATTACCTGTTTATCCGAATGTTTCACCATACAGCATGTTTCAATTTACAATTCACCTGCATGCTTTTCATGTGTATCATGTGCATGTGTTGAAGGCACATGGATCTTCATTTTTAACAATGGTGTACTTCGAATGTTGGATGATGTGATCACATGGCTTACTTTATTTAGAAATGATTCTCGTTTGCCATTTTTAGATAAATGGACAATTCTATGGACAAATTTATTTAACATAAAAAACAAAACATCTTGGAGTAAATTGCATCAAACTTTTCGAATATAAAGGGCACTATTTCTGCCAAATACATATTGTTTCTGATATAATGTTCATGCCTATAATATGCATTTGAATGAAAATTTCAATTAATCATACCCCATCCATTTTGGATTTTTTTTTGAAAGATGGCTGACCAATAGTCCTTAATTGACAATTATCTTGTCTGCCGTACACGTTCTGTCTCCGCGATGGATACTTTTATGGATTACGTCCCTTGTTTATCAGTACTCTTAGAGAGAATAGAGAAAAAGGGGCGGAGAAGGGAGATAAGAGAGGGAGAAGGGAGAAATGGGGGAGGAAGGAGGAAGAAGACGACCCCACGTAGCCCCTACCCATCAGTGTTGGGAACTAACAAATAATAATGATAATAAATTGAACAATATATTTAAATAAAAGTAATATTCACGTGCTATTTGTTGAAAACAAACATATTTTAAGTACTCTGGGACTTTCAGAGTACTTAAAATATGTTTGTTTTCAACAAATAATACGTGAAGTCCAGACTCTGTTGAACCTATACCTTTAAGACGTTCTATTGGTTAAAAGATGGAGGGGCTATACACTTTAGGACTACACACAAAGACAAACAAATAACACGTTATTTATTTTTATTATTTTTTTTTTTTTCTCAGACCAAGATTTATTAACTCCACGTCAGACAATACCTTAAACATTTTGAAATCAGTTTTATGTTCTAAGAATTTATTGTATATTGTACCTAGCCCAATTTTTTTTAAGTAGGCAGAGCATAGCGTCCGCTCCATTTCTACCGGTGTTTCCTTCAAAACTTATTCCGATAAAAAGTCTACTTAACGACGACTTGTAGTTTGCACAAGACAACTTACGAAATGCACATAACAACTTAGAAAATGCACATAACAACTTAGAAAATGCACCAGACAACTTAAAAAATGCACATAACAACTTACGAAATGCACATAACAACTTAGAAAATGCACAACTTAGAATATGCACGTAACAACCTACGAAATGCACATAACAACTTACGAAATGCACATAACAACTTAGAAAATGCACAAGACAACTTAAAAAATGCACATAACAACTTACGAAATGCACATAACAACTTAGAAAATGCATATAACAACTTACGAAATGCACAAGACAACTTAGAAAATGCACATGACAACTTAGAATATGCACATAACAACCTGCGAAATGCACATAACTTAGAAAATGCACATAACAACTTGGAAAATGCACATGACAACTTAGAAAAAGCACAAGACAACTTAGAAAATGCACATGACAACCTAGAAAATGCACATAACAACTTACTAAATGCACATAACAACTTAGAAAATGCACAGGACAACTTAGAAAGCGTACTGCACAAATTGGAAAATGTTAACAGAAGTCAGCCGAGGCTTTCCATACACCCGAGTTCGTGTTCATTTTGTCACTTTTGCCATGTTCTTTAAAGATCTCTATATTTCTAAACTTACGAAATGCACAAGACAACTTAGAAAATGCACAAGACAACTTAGAATATGCACATAACAACCTGCGAAATGCACATAACTTAGAAAATGCACATAACAACTTGGAAAATGCACATGACAACTTAGAAAAAGCACAAGACAACTTAGAAAATGCACATGACAACCTAGAAAATGCACATAACAACTTACTAAATGCACATAACAACTTAGAAAATGCACAGGACAACTTAGAAAGCGTACTGCACAAATTGGAAAATGTTAACAGAAGTCAGCCGAGGCTTTCCATACACCCGAGTTCGTGTTCATTTTGTCACTTTTGCCATGTTCTTTAAAGATCTCTATATTGTTTCAGGTACTGCTGAGTGTGGCAGAAAACAATGATCGTGACTCCATCGAAAAATGGAGTGTTTACAAAAGAATTTGCAGCAACTCTGCAGTTCTGCAGGTGAGAAGGTTCTATGCCCATTCTGCAGATTTTATCTAGATGTAAATTAAGCTTTAGTGTAAACACATAACACAGTTTTATGTCGGTGCGCCCTAAAACCCAAATGTAACTTAACTCAAGATACAAATTTACATCTCAACATAAACACCATTTCAATAATCTAACTGAGGTTGAATAAAATGTGTTGAAATGAGCCCCATAGGTTTAATGTTGTTGTTGTTGTTGTTGTTTTTTAAATAAAAAATATGTTAGTTTGGACAATGTTAAATTTATTTCAGCCTTTTCTAATTATTGACTATGAAGCTGTGGTGATTATGGTTACTTGTTTCAGGCTTATGCAACTGATGAAATTAAACCTTATTTAATTTATCTGTAGTTGGATGATTGTTATTAAGTGTTTAGTTACTAACTATGTATTTGTACAAGTGTGAGGGGGGTGTCTCCCCGACCTTTACACATCTATCTTTACACATCTATGACGGGGATATAAACGGAAATACATTGTGAACATGTAACACAGTGTGGTTAGATGCGTACGGACATCACTAATGGGGTTAAAGTATGTAAGCTTGAAGGTTGTGGGTTTTGCCTTTGATAAAACCCCATATTGAAACAAATTAAGTGGCTTAACACACCCCATGGTGTTCAAATATGCATTTAAAATTAAAAGAGTATTACACGAAAACAACTTTCACAATGTAGTTTTCGTAAAAGCAGATTTTCTTACGGAAAATGAAAAAGAAAAAAACCATGACAAGTTGTTTTTACGTTTAATGCACCAGATTAGATATTATAAAATTCATGTTTTGTTCCATGTATTCACAACTTCCTTTTAATGAAGATATGCCAATTACATTTTATTCATCCCAAGTACACATGTAGCACGCCAATTACAAATACTCGATCATCCGAATTATTCGTAATTGAAGTGGCCATTTATCAATTAATTTCAAAAACCGTTTTTTTCTAGTTTGTTTGCATGTTGTTTTACGTCATTTTCAACACATGTCAGGTTATATATGACGGTCGATTTTTTGTGGTGGAGGCAGACCACCCACTTTTCCTGGGTAGAACCAATACTGTACATCTCCCGCCATCCGTAAGAATCGACACTTTCTCCTCACTTACAAGTCGAATTGAATGTTGTTTAACGGCTCATCAACACAATATAGGTTATTTAGAGCCGCCCCAGAGAGAGGGGAAGGATATATAGGAATCCGGGAACCTGCCCTACTCTTATTATATTATCGAATAGATTCCTATGGTTCTTTAACGTGCTCGGAGGATAGACCGATACACGGGACCGCCCGGTTTACGCCCCCATCCGACGGACGAGGCTAAGGGAAAGTGTCTTGCCCAAGGGCACACCGACGGAACTCAGTGGCACCACGGAGGATTGAACCCGGGGCCTCCGGTTACAAATCCGCCGCGCTACCGACTTCGCCACACCAGCCCTACTTACAAGTCGAGCTCCCAGTGGGATTCGAACACGCAGCGGTGAGAGGCGAGAAGGTTTACAACGCAACGTCGTTAACCACTCGGCCACGGAGAGGCTTGTTTTTTCAGGTAAAAGTTATTAAATTTATAAAAAGAACAGTTTTCAAACAAAATACAATGAATACTAATATTTTAGATTGAAAAAATACAATTAAACGGAGGAAATGTGTAAATTTGGTTGCTGCCCTTTTGCACGAATTCTATTGTTTTAGTTTCTCGTATACTTGCCAATGGTTGTACGTCACAATTAATGATCGATTTTTTATGATTATTTAAACTCTTTATTAGTCTTATGTTCTGAAAAAGGATGAATGAATTACATGTATGTTCCAATCAGGGACTGTAGATATGTCTATTAATAAAGTCCTGTTCAAATCAGAGACGTAATATCAAACACGATCTCTGGTTAAATTAAATTGATTCTGATCAACGACTTGTACAATTACTTGTTCTCTTTGTAGTTTGTCTTGCATCAGAGATTTAGATTTAAAAATAAAATGAAAGAAAGGACAGTTGCATGCTCGTCTCCATCAAGTATGTACTTGTGTTTAACAAAAGTATTGAATTAATGGTTTGCGAACAGGTCAAAAGCACCGGTACGCATGGGTAAATTATTCTAAAGATTATAGTCCCGCTACCAACATTTCCTACTTCCCAAAAGCATCAGACAAGCTATACAATACTATGTTCTATTTACACGGATTCTCAACAATCAACTAGAAAACAGTCAAAGGTGTCAATAGCAAGAGATTCCCATTCATTTCTTTATATATTGGTCAGAAGCCGTGTAAAACCACGCTTGTTTCCCGGCTTTTGGTCAGAGCTATGCAATAAGGGAAGTCAGGGAAAACAACGTGGTATGTATGTATAGGTGATGTAATTTTGTGTTTCTTCAGTTGTGACCGTGGCGGTATTCAGTGGTAAATGTTCTGCCTCGTACGCGGGAGGTTCTTGAGTTGAATCTTGAGCCGGTTCATACCGAAGACTTTCATACGCATGACCACCTACTAGACGTTCCATTGCTTGAAGTTTAGCATATAAGTGGTAGTTCTAGGACTGGTCGATTCGATGTTAGTATATTGTGACTGGGTGGGGTAGCATGGCATGTGTATATTTGATTTGATTTGAATACATTTAGGTCATATATGACGTTCGATTTTATGTGGTAGAGGGATATAATTCCATTTTCCCCGGGTAGAACCAGCACTGTATACCTCACGCCATCCGTAAGAATCGACACTTTCTCACTTACAAGTTGAGATCCCAGTGGGATTCGAACCCGCAACGGTGAAAGGCGAGAATGTTTACAACGCAAGTCGTTAACCCCTCGACAATGGAAGCTCAGGAATGTCTATACGAAGTGGTATTCATGTAGTGTGGCAGTATTATAAAGTTGAATGTGTATACGAAGTGGTATTCATGTAGTGTGGCAGTATTATAAAGTTGAATGTATATACGAAGTGGTATTCATGTAGTGTGGCAGTATTATAAAGTTGAATGTATATACGAAGTGGTATTCATGTAGTGTGGCAGTATTATAAAGTTGAATGTATATACGAAGTGGTATTCATGTAGTGTGGCAGTATTATAAAGTTGAATGTATATACGAAGTGGTATTCATGTAGTGTGGCAGTATTATTAAGTTGAATGTGTATACGAAGTGGTATTCATGTAGTGTGGCAGTATTATAAAGTTGAATGTGTATACGAAGTGGTATTCATGTAGTGTGGCAGTATTATAAAGTTGAATGTGTATACGAAGTGGTATTCATGTAGTGTGGCAGTATTATAAAGTTCAATGTGTATACGAAGTGGTATTCATGTAGTGTGGCAGTATTATAAAGTTCAATGTGTATACGAAGTGGTATTCATGTAGTGTGGCAGTATTATAAAGCTGAATGTGTATACAAAGTGGTATTCATGTAGTGTGGCAGTATTATAAAGTTGAATGTGTATACGAAGTGGTATTCATGTAGTGTGGCAGTATTATAAAGCTGAATGTGTATACAAAGTGGTATTCATGTAGTGTGGCAGTATTATAAAGTTGAATGTGTATACAAAGTGGTATTCATGTAGTGTGGCAGTATTATAAAGTTGAATGTGTATACGAAGTGGTATTCATGTAGTGTGGCAGTATTATAAAGCTGAATGTGTATACAAAGTGGTATTCATGTAGTGTGGCAGTATTATAAAGTTGAATGTGTATACGAAGTGGTATTCATGTAGTGTGGCAGTATTATAAAGTTGAATGTATATACGAAGTGATATTCATGTAGTGTGGCAGTATTATAAAGTTGAATGTGTATACGAAGTGGTATTCGTGTAGTGTGGCAGTATTATAAAGTTGAATGTGTATACGAAGTGGTATTCATGTAGTGTGGCAGTATTATAAAGTTGAATGTATATACGAAGTGATATTCATGTAGTGTGGCAGTATTATAAAGTTGAATGTGTATACGAAGTGGTATTCGTGTAGTGTGGCAGTATTATAGAGTTGAATGTGTATACGAAGTGATATTCATGTAATGTGGCAGTATTATAAAGTTGAATGTGTATACGAAGTGGTATTCAAGTAGTGTGGCAGTATTATAAAGCTGAATGTGTATACGAAGTAATATTCATGTAGTGTGGCAGTATTATAAAGTTGAATGTGTATACGAAGTGGTATTCATGTAGTGTGGCAGTATTATAAAGTTGAATGTGTATGCGAAGTGGTATTCATGTAGTGTGGCAGTATTATAAAGTTGAATGTATATACGAAGTGATATTCATGTAGTGTGGCAGTATTATAAAGTTGAATGTGTATACGAAGTGGTATTCGTGTAGTGTGGCAGTATTATAAAGCTGAATGTGTATGCGGAGTGGTATTCATGTAGTGTGGCAGTATTATAAAGTTGAATGTATATACGAAGTGATATTCATGTAGTGTGGCAGTATTATAAAGTTGAATGTGTATACGAAGTGGTATTCGTGTAGTGTGGCAGTATTATAAAGTTGAATGTGTATACGAAGTGGTATTCATGTAGTGTGGCAGTATTATAAAGTTGAATTTATATACGAAGTGATATTCATGTAGTGTGGCAGTATTATAAAGTTGAATGTGTATACGAAGTGGTATTCGTGTAGTGTGGCAGTATTATAGAGTTGAATGTGTATACGAAATGATATTCATGTAATGTGGCAGTATTATAAAGTTGAATGTGTATACGAAGTGGTATTCAAGTAGTGTGGCAGTATTATAAAGCTGAATGTGTATACGGAGTAATATTCATGTAGTGTGGCAGTATTATCAAGTTGAATGTGTATACGAAGTGGTATTCCTGTAGTGTTGCAGTATTATAAAGCTGAATGTGTATACGAAGTAATATTCATGTAGTGTGGCAGTATTATAAAGTTGAATGTGTATACGAAGTGGTATTCAAGTAGTGTGGCAGTATTATAAAGCTGAATGTGTATACGAAGTAATATTCATGTAGTGTGGCAGTATTATAAAGTTGAATGTGTATACGAAGTGGTATTCATGTAGTGTGACAGTATTATAAAGTTGAATGTGTATGCGAAGTGGTATTCATGTAGTGTGGCAGTATTATAAAGCTGAATGTGTATACGAAGTGGTATTCGTGTAGTGTGGCAGTATTATAAAGCTGAATGTGTATGCGGAGTGGTATTCATGTAGTGTGGCAGTATTATAAAGCTGAATGTGTATACGAAGTGGTATTCGTGTAGTGTGGCAGTATTATAAAGCTGAATGTGTATACGAAGTGGTATTCATGTAGTGTGGCAGTATTATAAAGCTGAATGTGTATACGAAGTGGTATTCGTGTAGTGTGGCATTATTATAAGGCTGAATGTGTATGCGAAGTGGTATTCATGTAGTGTGGCAGTATTATAAAGCTGAATGTGTATACGAAGTGGTATTCATGTAGTGTGGCAGTATTATAAAGCTGAATGTGTATACGAAGTGGTATTCGTGTAGTGTGGCAGCATTATAAAGTTGAATGTGTATACGAAGTGATATTCATGTAGTGTGGCAGTATTATAAAGTTGATTGTGTATAAGAAGTGGTAGTCATGTAGTGTGGCAGTATTATAAAGCTGAATGTGTATACGAAGTGGTATTCATGTAGTGTGGCAGTATTATAAAGTTGAATGTGTATACGAAGTGGCATTCATGTAGTGTGGAAGTATTATAAAGTTGAATGTGTATACGAAGTGGTATTCATGTAGTGTGGCAGTATTATAAAGCTGTATGTGTATACAAAGTGGTATTCAAGTAGTGTGGCAGTATTATAAAGTTGAATGTGTATACGAAGTGGTATTCGTGTAGTGTGGCAGTATTATAAAGTTGAATGTGTATACAAAGTGATATTCATGTAGTGTGGCAGTATTATAAAGTTGAATGTGTATACGAAGTGGTATTCATGTAGTGTGGCAGTATTATAAAGTTGAATGTGTATACGAAGTGGTATTCATGTAGTGTGGCAGTATTATAAAGCTGTATGTGTATACAAAGTGGTATTCATGTAGTGTGGCAGTATTATAAAGTTGAATGTGTATGCGAAGTGGTATTCGTGTAGTGTGGCAGTTTTATAAAGTTGAATGTGTATACGAAGTGGTATTCGTGTAGTGTTGCAGTATTATAAAGCTGAATGTGTATGCGAAGTGGTATTCATGTAGTGTGGCAGTAATATCAAGCTGAATGCGTATACAAAGTGGTATTCATGTAGTGTGGCAGTATTATAAAGTTGAATGCGTATACGAAGTGGTATTCATTGGCAGTATTATAAGCTGAATGTGTATACGAAGTGGTATTCGTGTAGTGCGGCAGTATTATAAAGTTGAATGTGTATACGTAGTGGTATTCGTGTAGTGTGGCAGTATTATGAAGTTGAATGTGTATACGAAGTTGTATTCATGTAGTGTGGCAGTATTATAGAGTTGAATGTGTATGCAATGTGGTATTCATGTAGTGTGGCAGTATTATAAAGTTGATTTTGTATACGAAGTGGTATTCATGTAGTGTGGCAGTATTATAAAGCTGAATGTGTATACGAAGTGGTATTCATGTAGTGTGGCAGTATTATAAAGATGAATGTGTATACGAAGTGGTATTCGTGTAGTGTGGCAGCATTATAAAGTTGAATGTGTATACGAAGTGATATTCATGTAGTGTGGCAGTATTATAAAGTTGATTGTGTATAAGAAGTGGTATTCATGTAGTGTGGCAGTATTATAAAGCTGAATGTGTATACGAAGTGGTATTCATATAGTGTGGCAGTATTATAAAGTTGAATGTGTATACGAAGTGGCATTCATGTAGTGTGGAAGTATTATAAAGTTGAATGTGTATACGAAGTGGTATTCATGTAGTGTGGCAGTATTATAAAGCTGTATGTGTATACAAAGTGGTATTCAAGTAGTGTGGCAGTATTATAAAGTTGAATGTGTATACGAAGTGGTATTCGTCTAGTGTGGCAGTATTATAAAGTTGAATGTGTATACAAAGTGATATTCATGTAGTGTGGCAGTATTATAAAGTTGAATGTGTATACGAAGTGGTATTCATGTAGTGTGGCAGTATTATAAAGTTGAATGTGTATACGAAGTGGTATTCATGTAGTGTGGCAGTATTTTAAAGCTGTATGTGTATACAAAGTGGTATTCATGTAGTGTGGCAGTATTATAAAGTTGAATGTGTATGCGAAGTGGTATTCGTGTAGTGTGGCAGTTTTATAAAGTTGAATGTGTATACGAAGTGGTATTCGTGTAGTGTTGCAGTATTATAAAGCTGAATGTGTATGCGAAGTGGTATTCATGTAGTGTGGCAGTATTATAAAGCTGAATGCGTATACAAAGTGGTATTCATGTAGTGTGGCAGTATTATAAAGTTGAATGTGTATACGAAGTGGTATTCATTGGCAGTATTATAAGCTGAATGTGTATACGAAGTGGTATTCGTGTAGTGCGGCAGTATTATAAAGTTGAATGTGTATGCAAAGTGGTATTCATGAACTCTGGCAGTATTATAAAGCTGAATGTATATACGAAGTTGTAATCATGTAGTGTGGCAGTATTATAGAGTTGAATGTGTATGCAATGTGGTATTCATGTAGTGTGGCAGTATTATAAAGTTGAATGTGTATGCAAAGTGGTATTCATGAACTCTGGCAGTATTATAAAGCTGAATGTATATACGAAGTTGTATTCATGTATTGTGGCAGTATTATAGAGTTGAATGTGTATACTAAGTGGTATTCATGTAGTGTGGCAGTATTATAAAGTTGAATGTGGTTGCAAAGTGGTATTCATGTAGTGTGGCAGTATTATAAAGCTGAATGTGTATACGAAGTGGTATTCGTGTAGTGTGGCAGCATTATAAAGTTGAATGTGTATACGAAGTGATATTCATGTAGTGTGGCAGTATTATAAAGTTGATTTTGTATACGAAGTGGTATTCATGTAGTGTGGCAGTATTATAAAGCTGAATGTGTATACGAAGTGGTATTCATATAGTGTGGCAGTATTATAAAGTTGAATGTGTATACGAAGTGGCATTCATGTAGTGTGGCATTATTATAAAGTTGAATGTGTATACGAAGTGGTATTCGTTTAGTGTGGCAGTATTATCAAGTTGAATGTGTATACGACGTGGTATTCGTGTAGTGTGGCAGTATTATAAAGTTGAATGTGTATACGAAGTGGTATTCGTGTAGTGTGGCAGTATTATAAAGCTGAATGTGTATACAAAGTGGTATTCGTGTAGTGTGGCAGTATTATAAAGCTGAATGTGTATGCGAAGTGGTATTCGTGTAGTGTGGCAGTATTATAAAGTTGAATGTGTATACGAAGTGGTATTCGTGTAGTGTGGCAGTATTATAAAGCTGAATGTGTATGCGAAGTGGTATTCGTGTAGTGTGGCAGTATTATAAAGTTGAATGTGTATGCGAAGTGGTATTCAAGTAGTGTGGCAGTATTATAAAGCTGAATGTGTATACAAAGTGGTATTCATGTAGTGTGGCAGTATTATAAAGTTGAATGTGTCTACGAAGTGGTATTTATTGGCAGTATTATAAGCTGAATGTGTATACGAAGTGGTATTCGTGTAGTGCGGCAGTATTATAAAGTTGAATGTGTGTACGAAGTGGTATTCGTGTAGTGTGGCAGTATTATGAAGTTGAATGTGTATACGAAGTTGTATTCATGTAGTGTGGCAGTATTATAGAGTTGAATGTGTATGCGATGTGGTATTCATGTAGTGTGGCATTATTATAAAGTTGAATGTGTATGCGAAGTGGTATTCATGAACTGTGGCAGTATTATAAAGCTGAATGTGTATACGAAGTTGTATTCATGTAGTGTGGCAGTATTAATGAGTTTAATGTGTATACTAAGTGGTATTCATGTAGTGTGGCAGTATTATAAAGTTGAATGTGTATGCAAAGTGGTATTCATGCAGTGTGGCAGTATTATAAAGCTGAATGTGTAAACGAAGTGGTATTCGTGTAGTGTGGCAGTATTATAAAGTTGAATGTGTATACGAAGTGGTATTCGTGTAGTGTGTCAGTATTATAAAGTTGAATGTGTATGCAAAGTGGTATTCATGTAGTGTGGCAGTATTATAAAGTTGAATGTGTATGCGAAGTGGTATTCGTGTAGTGTGGCAGTATTATAAAGTTGAATGGGTATACGAAGTGGTATTCATGTAGTGTGGCAGTATTATAAAGCTGAATGTGTATACGAAGTTGTATTCTTGTAGTGTGGCAGTATTATAGAGTTGAATGTGTATGCGAAGTGGTATTCATGTAGTGTGGCAGTATTATAAAGTTGACTGTGTATGCGAAGTGGTATTCGTGTAGAGTGGCAGTATTATGAAGCCGAATGTGTATACGAAGTGGTATTCATGTAGTATGGCAGTATTATAAAGTTGAATGTGTATGCAAAGTGGTATTCATGTAGTGTGGCAGTATTATAAAGTTGAATGTGTATGCGAAGTGGTATTTGTGTAGTGTGGCAGTATTATAAAGTTGAATGTGTATACGAAGTGGTATTCGTGTAGTGTGGCAGTTTTATAAAGTTGAATGTGTATACGAAGTGGTATTCGTGTAGTGTTGCAGTATTATAAAGCTGAATGTGTATGCGAAGTGGTATTCATGTAGTGTGGCAGTATTATAAAGCTGAATGCGTATACAAAGTGGTATTCATGTAGTGTGGCAGTATTATAAAGTTGAATGTGTATACGAAGTGGTATTCATTGGCAGTATTATAAGCTGAATGTGTATACGAAGTGGTATTCGTGTAGTGCGGCATTATTATAAAGTTGAATGTGTATGCAAAGTGGTATTCATGAACTCTGGCAGTATTATAAAGCTGAATGTATATACGAAGTTGTAATCATGTAGTGTGGCAGTATTATAGAGTTGAATGTGTATGCAATGTGGTATTCATGTAGTGTGGCAGTATTATAAAGTTGAATGTGTATGCAAAGTGGTATTCATGAACTCTGGCAGTATTATAAAGCTGAATGTATATACGAAGTTGTATTCATGTATTGTGGCAGTATTATAGAGTTGAATGTGTATACTAAGTGGTATTCATGTAGTGTGGCAGTATTATAAAGTTGAATGTGGTTGCAAAGTGGTATTCATGTAGTGTGGCAGTATTATAAAGCTGAATGTGTATACGAAGTGGTATTCGTGTAGTGTGGCAGCATTATAAAGTTGAATGTGTATACGAAGTGATATTCATGTAGTGTGGCAGTATTATAAAGTTGATTTTGTATACGAAGTGGTATTCATGTAGTGTGGCAGTATTATAAAGCTGAATGTGTATACGAAGTGGTATTCATATAGTGTGGCAGTATTATAAAGTTGAATGTGTATACGAAGTGGCATTCATGTAGTGTGGCATTATTATAAAGTTGAATGTGTATACGAAGTGGTATTCGTTTAGTGTGGCAGTATTATCAAGTTGAATGTGTATACGACGTGGTATTCGTGTAGTGTGGCAGTATTATAAAGTTGAATGTGTATACGAAGTGGTATTCGTGTAGTGTGGCAGTATTATAAAGCTGAATGTGTATACAAAGTGGTATTCGTGTAGTGTGGCAGTATTATAAAGCTGAATGTGTATGCGAAGTGGTATTCGTGTAGTGTGGCAGTATTATAAAGTCGAATGTGTATACGAAGTGGTATTCGTGTAGTGTGGCAGTATTATAAAGCTGAATGTGTATGCGAAGTGGTATTCGTGTAGTGTGGCAGTATTATAAAGTTGAATGTGTATGCGAAGTGGTATTCAAGTAGTGTGGCAGTATTATAAAGCTGAATGTGTATACAAAGTGGTATTCATGTAGTGTGGCAGTATTATAAAGTTGAATGTGTCTACGAAGTGGTATTTATTGGCAGTATTATAAGCTGAATGTGTATACGAAGTGGTATTCGTGTAGTGCGGCAGTATTATAAAGTTGAATGTGTGTACGAAGTGGTATTCGTGTAGTGTGGCAGTATTATGAAGTTGAATGTGTATACGAAGTTGTATTCATGTAGTGTGGCAGTATTATAGAGTTGAATGTGTATGCGATGTGGTATTCATGTAGTGTGGCATTATTATAAAGTTGAATGTGTATGCGAAGTGGTATTCATGAACTGTGGCAGTATTATAAAGCTGAATGTGTATACGAAGTTGTATTCATGTAGTGTGGCAGTATTAATGAGTTTAATGTGTATACTAAGTGGTATTCATGTAGTGTGGCAGTATTATAAAGTTGAATGTGTATGCAAAGTGGTATTCATGTAGTGTGGCAGTATTATAAAGCTGAATGTGTAAACGAAGTGGTATTCGTGTAGTGTGGCAGTATTATAAAGTTGAATGTGTATACGAAGTGGTATTCGTGTAGTGTGTCAGTATTATAAAGTTGAATGTGTATGCAAAGTGGTATTCATGTAGTGTGGCAGTATTATAAAGTTGAATGTGTATGCGAAGTGGTATTCGTGTAGTGTGGCAGTATTATAAAGTTGAATGTGTATACGAAGTGGTATTCATGTAGTGTGGCAGTATTATAAAGCTGAATGTGTATACGAAGTTGTATTCTTGTAGTGTGGCAGTATTATAGAGTTGAATGTGTATGCGAAGTGGTATTCATGTAGTGTGGCAGTATTATAAAGTTGACTGTGTATGCGAAGTGGTATTCGTGTAGAGTGGCAGTATTATGAAGCCGAATGTGTATACGAAGTGGTATTCATGTAGTATGGCAGTATTATAAAGTTGAATGTGTATGCAAAGTGGTATTCATGTAGTGTGGCAGTATTATAAAGTTGAATGTGTATGCGAAGTGGTATTCGTGTAGTGTGGCAGTATTATAAAGTTGAATGTGTATACGAAGTGGTATTCATGTAGTGTGGCAGTATTATAAAGTTGAATGTGTATACGGAGTGGTATTCATTGGCAGTATTATAAAGCTGAATGTGTATACGAAGTGGTATTCGTGTAGTGTGGCAGTATTATAAAGTTGAATGTGAATACGAAGTGATATTCGTGTAGTGTGGCAGTATTATAAAGTTGAATGTGTATACGAAGTGGTATGCATGTAGTGTGGCAGTATTATAAAGTTGAATGTGTATACGAAGTGGTATTCATTGGCAGTATTATAAACCTGAATGTATATACGATGTGGTATTCGTGTAGTGTGGCAGTATTATAAAGTTGAATGTGAATACGAAGTGATATTCGTTTAGTGTGGCAGTATTATAAAGTTGAATGTGTATACGAAGTGGTATTCGTGTAGTGTGGCAGTATTATAAAGTTGAATGTGTATGCGAAGTGGTATACATGTAGTGTGGCAGTATTATAAAGTTGAATGTGTATGCGAAGTGGTATTCATGTAGTGTGGAAGTATTATAAAGTTGAATGTGTATACGAAGTGGTATTCATTGGCAGTATTATAAAGCTGAATGTGTATACGAAGTGGTATTCGTGTAGTGTGGCAGTATTATAAAGCTGAATGTGTATACGAAGTGGTATTGGTGTAGTGTGGCAGTATTATAATAAAGTTGAATGTGTATACGAAATGGGATTCGTGTAGTGTGGCAGTATTGTCAAGTTGAATGTGTATGCGAAGTGGTATTCATGTAGTGTGGCTGTATTATAAAGTTGAATGTGTATGCGAAGTGGTATTCATGTAGTGTGGCAGTATTATAAAGCTGAATGTGTATGCGAAGTGGTATTCATGTAGTGTGGCAGTATTATAAAGTTGAATGTGTATACGAAGTGGTATTCGTGTAGTGTGGCAGTATTATAAAGTTGAATGTTTATACGAAGTGGTATTGGTGTAGTGTGGCAGAATTATAAAGTTGAATGTGTATACGAAGTGGTATTTGTCTAGTGTGGCAGTATTATAAAGTTGAATGTGTATACGAAGTGGTATTCATGTAGTGTGGCAGTATTATGAAGCTGAATGTGTATGCGAAATGGTATTCTTGTAGTGTGGCAGTATTATAAAGCTGAAAGTGTATACGAAGTGGTATTCGTGTAGTGTGCCAGTATTATGAAGTTGAATGTGTATACGAAGTGGTACTCGTGTAGTGTGGCAGTATTATAAAGCTGAATGTGTATACGAAGTGGTATTCGTGTAGTGTGGCAGTATTATAAAGCTGAATGTGTATGCGAAGTGGTATTCTTGTAGCTTCTCAGCATTATAAAGCTGAATGTGTATACGAAGTGGTAATCGTATAGTGTGGCAGTATTATAGAGTTGAATGTGTATGCGAAGTGCTATTCGTATCGTGTGGCAGTATTATAAAGCTGAATGTGTATGCGAAGTGGTATTCGTGTAGTGTGGCAGTATTATAAAGCTGAATGTGTATACGAAGAGGTATTCGTGTAGTGTGGCAGTATTATAAAGTTAAATGTGTATACGAAGTGGTATTCGTGTAGTGTGGCAGTATTAGCTGAATGTGTATACGAAGTGGTATTCGTGTAGTGTGGCAGTATTATAAAGCTGAATGTGTATGCGAAGTGGTATTCGTGTAGTGTGGCAGTATTATAAAGCTGAATGTGTATGCGAAGTGGTTTTCATGTAGTGTGGCAGTATTATAAAGCTGAATGTGTATACGAAGTGGCATTCGTGTAGTGTGGCAGTATTATAAAGCTGAATGTGTATGCGAAGTGGTATTCGTGTAGTGTGGCAATATTATAAAGTTGAATGTGTATGCGAAGTGGTATTCGTGTAGTGTGGCAGTATTATAAAGTTGAATGTGTATGCGAACTGGTATTCATTTAGTGTGGCAGTATTATAAAGCTGAATGTGTATACGAAGTTGTATTCATGTAGTGTGGCAGTATTATAGAGTTGAATGTGTATGCGAAGTGGTATTCATGTAGTGTGGCAGTATTATAATGTTGAATGTGTATGCGAAGTTGTATTCATGTAGTGTGCCAGTATTATGAAGCTAAATGTGTATACGAAGTGGTATGCATGTAGTGTGGCAGTATTATAAAGTTGAATGTGTATACGAAGTGGTATTCATTGGCAGTATTATAAAGCTGAATGTGTATTCGAAGTGGTATTCATGTAGTGTGGCAGTATTATAAAGCTGAATGTGTATACGAAGTAGTATGCATGAAGTGTGGCAGTATTATGAAGATAATTGTATATACGAAGTGGTATTCATTGGCAGTATTATAAAGCTGAATGTGTATACGAAGTGGTATTCGTTTAGTGTGGCAGTATTATAAAATTGAATGTGTATACGAAGTGGTATTCATGTAGTGTGGCAGTATTATAAAGCTGAATGTGTATGCGAAGTGGTATTCATGTAGTGAGGCAGTATTATAAAGCTGAATGTGTATACGAAGTGGTATTCCTGTAGTATGGCAGTATTATAAAGCTGAATGTATATACGAAGTAGTATTCGTGTAGTGTGGCAGTATTAAAAAGCTGAATGTGTATACGAAATGGTATTCGAGTAGTGTGGCCTTATTATAAAGCTGAATGTGTATGCGAAGTGGTATTCGTGTAGTGTGGCAGTATTATAAAGCTGAATGTGTATGCGAAGTGGTATTCATGTAGTGTGGCAGTATTATAAAGTTGAATGTATATACGAAGTGGTATTCATGTAGAGTGGCAGTATTATAAAGCTTAATGTGTATACGAAGTGGTATTCATGTAGTGTGGCAGTATTATAAAGCTGAATGTGTATGCGAAGTGGTATTCGTGTAGTGTGGCAGTATTATAAAGCCGAATGTGTATACGAACTGGCATTTATGTAGTGTGGCAGCATTATAAAGCTGAATGTGTATACGAAGTGGTATTCGTGTAGTGTGGCAGTATCATAAAGTTGAATGTGTATACGAAGTGGTATTCATTGGCAGTATTATAAGCTGAATGTGTATACGAAGTGGTATTCGTGTAATGTGGCAGTATTATAAAGTTGAATGTGTATACGAAGTGGTATTCGTGTAGTGTGGCAGTATCATAAAGCTGAATGTGTATACGAAGTGGTATTCGTGTAGTGTGGCAGTATTATAAAGCTGAATGTGTATGCGAAGTAGTATTCGTGTAGTCTGGCAGTATTACAAAGCTGAATGTGTATACAAAGTGGTATTCGTTTAGAGTGGCAGTATTATAAAGCTGAATGTGTATACGAAGTGGTATTCGTGTAGTGTGGCAGTATTAGCTGAATGTGTATACGAAGTGGTATTCGTGTAGTGTGGCAGTATTATAAAGCTGAATGTGTATGCGAAGTGGTATTCGTGTAGTTTGGCAGTATTAGCTGAATGTGTATACGAAGTGGTATTCGTGTAGTGTGGCAGTATTAGCTGAATGTGTATGCGAAGTGGTATTCGTGTAGTGTGGCAGGATTAGCTGAATGTGTATACGAAGTGGTATTCATGTAGTGTGGCAGTTTTAGCTGAATGTGTATATGAAGTGGTATTCATGTAGTGTGGCAGTAATATAAAGCTGAATGTGTATACGAAGTGGTATTCATGTAGTGTGGCAGTATTATAAAGTTGAATGTATATTCGAATTGATATTCATGTAGTGTGGCAGTATTATAAAGCTGAATGTGTATGCGAAGTGTTATTCATGTAGTGTGGCAGTATTATAAAGCCGAATGTGTATGCGAAGTGGTATTCGTGTAGTGTGGCAATATTATAAAGCTGAATGTGTATGCGAAGTGGTATTCTTGTAGTGTGGTAGTGTTATAAAGCTGAATGTGTATACGAAGTGGTATTCGTGTAGTGTGGCAGTATTATAGAGTTGAATGTGTATGCGAAGTGGTATTCATGTAGTGTGGCAGTATTATAAAGTTGAATGTGTATACGGAGTGGTATTCATTGGCAGTATTATAAAGCTGAATGTGTATACGAAGTGGTATTCGTGTAGTGTGGCAGTATTATAAAGCTGAATGTGTATGCAAAGTGGTATTCGTGTAGTGTGGCAGTATTAGCTTAATGTGTATACGAAGTGGTATTCGTGTAGTGTGGCAGTATTATAAAGCCGAATGTCTCTACGAAGTGGTATTCATGTAGTGTGGCAGTATTATCAAGCTGAATGCGTATACGAAATGGTATTCGTGTAGTGTGGCAATATTATAAAGCTGAATGTGTATGCAAAGTGGTATTCGTGTAGTGTGGCCGTATTATAAAGCTGAATGTGTATACGAAGTGGTATTCGTGTAGTGTGGCAGTATTATAAAGTTGAATGTGTATACGAAGTAGTATTCGTGGAGTGTGGCAGTATTATAAAGCTGAATGTGTAAACGAAGTGGTATTCGTGTAGTGTAGCAGTATTATAAAGCTGAATGCGTATGCGAAGTGGTATTCATGTAGTGTGGCAGTATTATAAAGCTGAATGTGTATGCGAAGTGGTATTCGTGTAGTGTGGCATGATTATAAAGTCGAATGTATATACGAAGTAGTATTCATGTATTGTGGCAGTTTTATCAAGCTGAATGCGTATGTGAAGTGGTATTCGTGTAGTGTGGCAGTATTATAAAGCTGAATGTGTATGCGAAGTGGTATTCATGTAGTGTGGCAGTATTATAAAGCTGAATGTGTATACGAAGTGGTATTCGTGTAGTGTAGCAGTATTATAAAGCTGAATGTGTATACGAAGTGGTATTCATGTAGTGTGGCAGTATTATAAAGCTGAATGTGTATACGAAGTGGTATTCGTGTAGTGTATCAGTATTATAAAGTTGAATGTGTATACGAAGCGGTATTCGTGTAGTGTGGCAGTATTATCAAGCTGAATGTGTATACGAAGTGATATTCATCTAGTGTGGCAGTATTATAAAGTTGAATGTGTATACGAAGTGGTATTCATGTAGTGTGGCAGTATTATAAAGCCGAATGTGTATACGAAGTGGTATTCATGTAGTGGGGCAGTATTATAAAGCTGAATGTGTATACGAAGTGGTATTCGTGTAGTGTGGCAGTATTATAAAGCTGAATGTGTGTAAGAAGTGGTATTTATGTAGTGTGGCAGTATTATAAAGCCGAATGTGTATACGAAGTGGTATTCTTGTAGTGTGGCAGTATTATAAAGCTGAATGTGTATGCGAAGTGGTATTCTTGTAGTGTGGCAGTATTATAAAGCTGAATGTGTATGCGAAGTGGTATTCATGTAACGTGGCAGTATTATAAAGCCGAATGTGTATACGAAGTCGTATTCGTGTAGTTTGGCAGTATTATAAAGCTGAATGTGTATAGGAAGTGGTATTCGTGTAGTATGGCAGTATTATAAAGCCGAATATGTATACGAAGTGGTATTCGTGTATTGTGGCAGTATTATATAGCTGAATGTGTATACGAAGTGGTATTCGTATAGTGTGGCAGTATTATAAAGCTGAATGTGTATACAAAGTGGTATTCGTGTAGTGTGGCAGTATTATAATGTTGAATGTGTATGCGAAGTGGTATTCTTGTAGTGTGGCAGTATTATAAAACTGAATGTGTGTGCGAAGTGGTATTCATGTAGTGTGGCAGTAATATAAAGCTGAATGTGTATACGAAGTAGTATTCTTGTAGTGTGGCAGTATTATAAAACTGAATGTGTATGCGAAGTGGTATTCATGTAGTGTGGCAGTATTATAAAGCTGAATGTGTATACGAAGTAGTATTCATGTTGTGTGGCAGTATTATAAAGCTGAATGTGTATACGAAGTGGTATTCATGTAGTGTGGCAATATTATAAAGCTGAATGTGTATACGAAGTGGTATTCGTGTAGTGTGGCAGTATTATAAAGCAGACTGTGTATACGAAGTGGTATTCGTGTAGTGTGGCAGTATTATAAAGCTGAATGTGTATGCGAAGTGGTATTCATGTAGTGTGGCAGTATTATAAAGCTGAATGTGTATACGAAGTGGTATTCATGTAGTGTGGTAGTATTATAAAGCTGAATGTGTATACGAAGTGGTATTCGTGTTGTGTGGCAGTATTATAAAGCTGAATGTGTATGCGAAGTGGTATTCATGTAGTGTGGCAGGCAGTATTATAAAGCTGAATGTGTATGCGAAGTGGTATTCATGTAGTGTGGCAGTATTATAAAGCTGAATGTGTATGCGAAGTGGTATTCATGTAGTGTGGCAGAATTATAAGCCGAATATGTATTACTAAGTGGTATTCGTGTAGTGTGGCAGTATTATAAAGCTGAATGTGTATACGAAGTGCTATTCGTGTAGTGTGGCAGTATTATAAAGCCGAATGTGTATACGAAGTGGTATTCGTGTAGTGTGGTAGTATTATAAAGCTGAATGTGTATACGAAGTGGTATTCATGTAGTGTGGCAGTATTATAAAGCCGAATGTGTTTGCGAAGTGGTATTCATGTAGTGTGGCAGTATTATAAAGCCGAATATGTATGCGAAGTGGTATTCATGTAGTGTGGCAGTATTATAAAGCTGAATGTGTATGCAAAGTGGTATTCATGTAGTCTGGCAGTATTATAAAGCCGAATGTGTATGCGACGTGGTATTCATGCAGTGTGGTAGTATTATAAACTGAATGTGTATGCGAAGTGGTATTCATGTAGTGTGGCAGTATTATAATGCCGAATGTGTATACGAAGTGGTATTCGTGTAGTGTGGCCGTATTATAAAGCTGAATGTTTATACGAAGTGGTATTCGTGTAGTGTGGCCGTATTATAAAGCTGAATGTGTATACGAAGTGATATGCGTGTAGTGTGGCAGTATTATAAAGCCGAATGTGTATACGAAGTGGTATTCGTGAAGTGTGGCAGTATTATAAAGCCGAATGTGTATACGAAGTGGTATTCGTGTAGTGTGGCAGTATTATAAAGTTGAATGTGTATACGAAGTGGTATTCATGTAGCGTGGCAGTATTATAAAGCTGAATGTGTTTACGAAGTGGTATTCGTGTAGTGTGGCAGTATTATAAAGTTGAATGTGTATGCGAAGTGGTGTTCTTGTAGTGTGGCAGTATTATAAAACTGAATGTGTATGCGAAGTGGTATTCATTGGCAGTATTATAAAGTTGAATGTGTATGCGGAGCGGTATTCATGTAGTGTGGAAGTATTATAAAGCTGAATGTGTATACGAAGTGGTATTCATGTAGTGTGGCAGTATTATAAAGCTGAATGTGTATACGAAGTGGTATTCATGTAGTGTGGCAGTATTATAAAGTTGAATGTGTATACAAAGTGATATTCATGTAGTGTGGCAGTATTATAAAGCTGAATGTGTATACAAAGTGATATTCATGTAGTGTGGCAGTATTATAAAGCTGAATGTGTATACGAAGTGGTATTCATGTAGTGTTGCAGTATTATAAAGCTGAATGTGTATACGAAGTGGTATTCATCTAGTGTGGCAGTATTATAAAGTTGAATGTGTATACGAAGTGGTATTCATGTAGTGTGGCAGTATTATAAAGCTGAATGTGTATGCGAAGTGGTATTCGTGTAGTGTGGCAGTATTATAAAGCTGAATGTGTATACGAAGTGGTATTCATGTAGTGTGGCAGTATTATAAAGCTGAATGTATATACGAAGTGGTATTCGTGTAGTGTGGCAGTATTATAAAGCTGAATGTGTATACGAAGTGGTATTCATGTAGTGTGGCAGTATTATAAAGCTGAATGTGTATGCGAAGTGGTATTCATGTAGTGTGGCAGTATTATAAAACTGAATGTGTATAAGAAGTGGTATTCATGTAGTGTGGCAGTATTATAAAGTTGAATGTGTATACGAAGTGGTATTCATGTAGTGTGGCAGTATTTTAAAGCTGAATGTGTATACGAAGTGGTATTCATGTAGTGTGGCAGTATTATAAAACTGAATGTGTATAAGAAGTGGTATTCGTGTAGTGTGGCAGTATTATAAAGTTGAATGTGTATACGAAGTGGTTGTCGTGTAGTGTGGCAGTATTATAAAGCTGAATGTGTATAAGAAGTGGTATTCATGTAGTGCGGCAGTATTTTAAGTTGAGCATTGATCACTGCTACAAGCAGACATCGTCAACTATTGTTAAAATCGATGTTCAATACACTGAACAAAATTCCTAATTGCTCACTTTTGTATCTTAACTAATTTTCTTTTTTTAAATATATTTTAGAATATATATGTGATAATTATTTTGTTTGACCCATACTTTGTAAAACATTTATTTTTTGTTTAAATTGTTACATCTTTTGAGAGTTACCCTCCCTTTATATAAAAACATGAAATGTGCTGATAAAACACATTACATGAGTCAAAGATCGCTTAAAGATATAAAATTCTTAAAATTGTTAAGAAATAATAGAAAAAAACATTAAAATTTGAGCTTTGATCGCAGATTATCCGTCTATAAAAAAATGAAATATGGATAATCTTAAATTACCTCCCTTTAAATTGAATATTGTTTGAAATTCAAGTAACTGTAATTCAGCGTTAACATTAAATAATTCGAAAATTTCTTTTGCAAACGCATTTGTAGTGGTAGTGTTAGTAAACCATGATGTCAAAATAATTTTAACTGGCATATTTTAGAATTAGGAACATCGAAAGCTTCACTAATTCGAAGTACTAAATAAAATCCTATATACCCAGTTGTATAAATGTTATAACTTATTTCTAAGAAAACACATTGACTTAAAAGTTTTAAAATATGTTCATGCAATCAGAGCAGACGATTTACACTCGTTATTTTGCAGTTTAACCGTATCTCTAATCAAGCTCAAAATGCACAAAACAATGAGAATATTATTGACATATTCTTAGGTTGGTACTTAGCAATTTGGTTAGTGTACATACAAACTTATATTATTTCAATTGTTACAAAACTGCGATATACCTGTGGAAATGTCATCGAAAACAAGAACCTGATAGTATTAGATAAAATGAATCACTTTTTAACATACGAGTTATCGCTATAATCAACGATTTCCCGTAATAACACATTAAAGCTATGCAATCGCTCCTGGTGACTTGTGATCTCGTCTCAATCCATCGCATACAGAAGCGGCTATAGGCATTGTAAAAAACATTAACCTGTGCAGTATCTGGAAACTTTAAAGGGGCACACGGCAATCTTGTTGTCTTTCCCACCGTTCCAAGGCGGTAGCCCTATTGTCAACCATTTTGTGTTGTGATTTCTTATTTGGCCGTTTAAACAGTCATGTTTTCAACTCATTTAGTGCTATGTATGATAGTCGATTTTTAAGTCGTTGAGGCAGACCATCTACTTTATACCGTTTTACGTAATATTCGACTCTGCAAAAGTGGTAAATGTAAATGTCTAACAGAAAATGTAGCAGTCAAGGACCACAGTCAGCCCAAAACACGCGTCGAAACAAACAACAAATACAAGGCTAAACAAGAGGCAAGGTATGTGACATCACAAACAATAAAGGGTTGACACTAGGGCTACCGCACTGGAACGGTAAGTGGCAAAATGGTCGATGGGGTTTTAAACCAGGATCTAGGGTGCACCAAACTTCACTCTTCATGCATTCTTAAATCACTCTTAAATCAGTGTTAATACACATGTGAAGAGTAGTTTATAACAACCTACTTTTGCATATTACTAATTGTAGATTACATTGCACTTATAATAGAAGAATACTTGAAGACAACTTGAAAAGTCCCAAATGTTATGACAGATGTGATCAGAAAAACACATAATGTTTGCATTCGTTAAAGCTACTGATCCTGTATTTAAACCGATTTATTATTTGTAGGCGTGTCTTTCTTTGTAACTTCATGTTCAACAGCTCATGGCTGAATCGGGTATTTAAGCTATCAAATTCAACGCAGAACATCATTTCCTTTACATACATCGAGTAGTGCACATCGTACAGGGAGCATTTTTATTTGCAGAATACCAATTGAAACTAGAATTAGTAGACCTTATACAGATAAGGCTACTTCTTATTTCGTGTTAGGTTTGAAGCTTGCGTAAGTAGACATTATACAGATAGGTTTCCCTCCTAGTGCACGGTGCGTCAGAAGCTCGCATAAGTAGACATTATACAGATAAGGCTCCCTCCTAGTTTGCGGTACGCCTGAAGCTCGCATTAGTAGACATTATACAAATAAGGTTTCCTCCTAGTCCGCAGTACGCCTGAAGCTCGAACTAGTAAACATTATACAGATAAGGCTCCTTCCTAGTTCGCGGTACGCCTGACACTCGAATTAGTAGACCTTATACAGATAGGTCTCCCTCCTATTTTGCTGTTCGTATGAAGCTCGCATTTGTAGACATTTTACAGATAGGTCTCACCCCTACTTCGCGGTACGTCTGAAGCTTGTATTAG